>CAUYQG010212862.1:0-44949 GCA_963574415.1 Tarsius wallacei | reverse complement strand
TTTTGCCCCCCCCCCCCCATAAATTACACATTTTCATTATCCACAGAAAACTTGATGGGCAATAAGGTTGATTACACATTGCTGCAACTGTATGCTGTCTGGTTAGCTTCTTGCTCCTAGGCTATCACCTGCACACCATGTGACTCAACTGAATATGTAGGCAGTTGATGTATACCTAAACATAATAAAGGTACAGTAAAAATACAGTTTGGTAATCTTATAGGACCACTGTGGCGTATGCAGTGTTATAATGACAAAAACATCATTATGTGGCACATGAAACTATCTTCATACCACAGTTTTCAAAAACTTGGTAGACTTCCTTCACCGATCATTTAGTCATTGAGAAAAATAAAATAATAACATTTCGTGTTTTGGGTTTTTTCTCTAAGCAATCTTAGAAGTTACCAGAATTTGAATGTGATATGTTTTGGATGTCATATATCGTGGAGGGGAAAAAAAAAGTTTAGATCTGGTATGAAACTGCATGCAAATTTTGATTACCCAGAGTATCTGAACTTTGAAGGCAAAGAAATATAACTGGATCGGCTGGGCTCAGTGGCTCAGCCTGTCATCCCAGCTCTTTGGGAGGCCGAGGTGAGTGAATTGCCTGAGCCCGCAGGTTCAAGACCAGCCTGGGCAACTTGGTGAGATCTCGTCTTTACAATAAATTTTAAAAAATAGCTGAGCATGGTAGAGCATGCCTGTAGCCCCAGCTACTTTGAAGGCTGAGGCTGAAGGATCACCAGAGCCCAGCAGGTCGATGTTGGGGTGGATGTGAGCGTGCCACAGCACTCCAGTCTGGGCAATGGAGTGAGATTCCAACTCAAAAAAAAAAAAAAAAGAGAGAGAGAGAGAGAGATAACAGGATTAAACTTTCTTATAAGGTTTCTGGTATTTTCTTTTTGGAGTGTTGGTTTTGGGAGAGAAGGAGGGAGGAGAGTATGTTTATTGGATTGTAACTGAGCTCAAATAATTTTTGAAGCTTAGTAATCTTGCTTTCGGTCATTAATGCAAACAAGGTCTCTATATTTTTTAAATATTATGTGTATGCAACTTGTTTGTCTTTCAGAAATGCTCCAAGCTGTGGGAAGTGTGTGGCTTGTGCTCTCGTGGGTCAGAATCATGTCTCTATCTGCTAGTCACATCTGGCTCAGAACCCTCAAAACTGGATCACCTGAATGACTGAGACTGGCGGGCTTAGAATAATCTCTTCTTTTGCTTCATTCCTCCAAAGAATCCATTTAGAGCAAATGTTTGAAGGACTTTTGGACCCATTTCATTCTCCCAAACTTACCCTCTCCTAAAATAATAATAATAATAATAAAATGCATCGTAAGCTAGGGAGAAGGAGGGCGTGCAGGAGAGAAAAGGAAACACTCAGTGTGGGGGTTTTATTGAAAGATCCTTGTGGTATTTTGCTTTTGAAATGTGTTTAGCACGGACTTTAAGGATTGGCAATTTGTTTAAAGAAATGGGTAAAATATTTAAAACCACCACTTTATTTAAACTATTGTGCCTCCTTCAGTAAACATTCAGTACATGATTGAACCCTGTATGAACTTGTGTTTTTGCTGGTTAAATAGAATCTAAGCTTAAAATGAAAGGGGACTGCTATTAAGAAAAGGACAAAAACTAACATGTGCATTTTTTTTTTTTTGCCCACACACAAGCACTTACCCCCCAAAAATACCATGTGAGTGGGATCCTTTATCAAAATGCCCCAAGTTTTTTTTGTTGTTGTTTTTTTCTTCTCTCCTTGGCCTCAAAGTGCTAAACTGAAAGCAAGCTGTTAACAGAAATGAGTAATTATTGAAGCTCTAACAGGCAGCTTTCATTGAAGTTGATTACAGCAGCCATATAATCACTTTTACGGATGCTGTAATCACAGTAGCAGGGAATGCTTCGCTTGGTTCGTATTGTTTTCGTTCAGGGTGGAGGTAGGGGGCCTGCAGCAAAAGAAATCTACACAGCCCTGAATGGAGTCGAGAATCATTTATTCTTTCTTTATTAGCATTTTTTCCTCCCTCACACAAGAGTCTGTTGGAGTCAGGAAATTGCTGTTATTCAATATGCAAGCCAGAGGTTGTAATGACCGCTTGGAAGGGTATGACCAACAATTACAGCCCTTAATGAATTGGAGTAATCTAGTTGAGATTAAACACTAGTAGCAACTCTGGGCTGTCTCTGGTTAAATTAAAAGAACAGCAATGCAAAGGAAGTTAACAAGAATTAATTAGTTAGATCGAACTGAAAACCTACTCATTAGAGATGTTATAGGCAAAGTAAAAGCCTATCTTCAGTGCAATTAGGTAGACAAATGAATTGTACAACTGACTGACTCGCACCTGCTAACAGCTAAGGGCTATAGCACTATGTATGGGATCCACTTTTTCCAGTTCATGCATACTTGCATAGTTTAATGGATCTTACATTCTTGAATTAGCCTCCATTCCTTCAGATTTTTGCTTGGATGTTTGATCTAAATACGGCCAGTGTCACTGCGGCAGGGTGTTAACAAGCGCTGGCTGAAGAGGGGCAAAGATGTGTTTTGAACCCCCTAGAGAGGGATTGTCTTGTTGAAAAACAGCCCGGAGCGGATTCTCCTGACCTGTTCGTCAAAGAAAGGAATTGCATCTTAAAGAGTATCTGTTTTCAGATATGCCTATTACCTAATTATCCAATCTCAAATCATTAAAAGACAGTCTATGGTGCCTGCATATTAGAAGGAAATAAATATTAAAAATAGCA
Source organism: Tarsius wallacei (assembly GCA_963574415.1). Classification (NCBI taxonomy): domain Eukaryota; kingdom Metazoa; phylum Chordata; class Mammalia; order Primates; family Tarsiidae; genus Tarsius; species Tarsius wallacei. The sequence goes on along the minus strand of CAUYQG010212862.1, from coordinate 42,198 downwards.
CGATAACTCTAGAAAGGTTTCTAAAGCACTTGTGTTCTTTAATGACGCAGAAGGCTGGGAGTGATGGGTGGTTGTGGGGAGGTACCGGGGCAAGGAGGTCTGCTTTGCTTTTGTTTGGGGCGGTGAGTGGGGTGGGGAGGGTGTCCGATAGATAAGAAAAAGAAAAATCACTGGAAATCTTAAGCTGGGACCTTTCTGGGAGCCGTTATCATAATGATGCCCTGTGGTATTTTTTCCAGATGTTTCTCTGGTCTTTTTCTACCTATTGCATTTTGGCTTCCTTGCTTTCTTGCACAAAGTCCCTGAAAGCTTTCACTATCTAACCTATTTATTTGCTCCTGCTCTCTGGCTTGGTATGGACGTTTAGTTAAAATGGGAAGAGTAGGTAAAGGAATTCTGGAAGTGGCTTCATCTGCTTATATTTATGAGTGGGGTGACAGGCTGGGGGTCACGTGGTTCTCTCAGAGTGGTGTGTAGAACAGGAATCAGGAGTCAGAAGTTTATTTTCCAGCACTGCCCCGGTGTCTCGGGATGAACTTGGAATAACCTCTCTTTGGCCCATATTTTTGCCTTTTTAATAGGGGTGATCACCAGGGTTTCCAAAATTTATGGGTCAGTCACAGGGGGAAAATTTCTACTAGTCCCCCCTTTCACCACCTCTTAATCACTTCCCCACTACCAGTCAGATTGCTCTTTGCAGTGGCACCAGGAAGTTGTTTTGGCACCAGCCTCCCTTTCAATTTGCTTTCTTGTCAGGAGGAGCAGAGGACACAGCAGACAAGCGAGAGTCCAGAAGTGCCCGCCTTCGCTTCCCTGGCCACTTTTGTCTCCTCCAAGATGCCCCCTACTGGTGTAACAGAAAGAAGGCGCCTCCAGACGGGCTCTGAGAAGGCCAGGGTTAACAACTGCTCAAAGCAATTGGATGAGTGGGTTTCTAAAGTCCTGGCCGGCACTTCCATCCTCTGAGAAGGGTGGGGGCCAATGAGCATCACCACTTGGAGTCTCCAGAAGGGGAAGGCCCTGAGTGCATCAGTCGTAGCCTTCCACTGGCATTATGGTGTGCTAAATAGCGGTTACAAAATCCAGTATAACTCAAGTGCTCTCCCAGGCCGCCATAACCTCTAAGCCTCCAGAGTGAAAGCCATGGAGCAAAAGCTTCTTTGACATTTTAGCCACTTCTGCTAATAGACAATAAGCACGCAAGTCATTAGAGAACTAGTTTCGTTTATTTAACACAACTCCTCCTCACTCTGAGCCAAAGAAAGCCCTTATGATGCTGCCCAATTACAGGGCAGAAATAAATGACAAAGGCAACAATGAGGAGGAAAGCCTGCCCAGAGACAAAGAAAAGAAATGCCCTCTTCAACTAAGAGCAAAGAGAACAAACCATGAGCGTGCTCAGAGGAGCCGGAATACAAAGCAAGCTTGGAAATGTTCCCAGTCTTATTTGAGAGCCAGGCGGCAGGGGCGAGACTGCATTTAGGGGTCTCACCCCCACAGGCAACTTGGCGACCCGTGGGAGAATCCCCATAGGACAGGAGTGGCATTGTTAGGGGCCCTACCAATGACTCTTTGTCCCATATCATGCCATTTCCCTTTAGACAGCTGTTGGACTGCTGACGGCTTTGGCCTTTTCTATAGAGTTCATTCATTTCTACTTACCTAGTTGAGAACAACTTTCCCCAGAGCGGTCCTAGCAAGGATGGGCACATTCCCATGCCTAAAATGGAGGGTACTTCTCGGTTCTCATTTACTGATAGGACTTGCATTGGTTTCTTAGGGCTGTTGTAACACATGACCACAAACTTGGTGGCGTCAAAGAATAGAAACTTATCTCACAGTTCCAGAAGTTGGAAGACCAAAATGATGCCTTTGGTTAAAGAACCAGTTCTGGAGGCTAGAAGTTTCTCATGGGAAATCTTTCCTTGCTTCTCCCAACTTCTGTTGGAACCTGGTATTCCTTGGCTTGTGGCAACATGTCTTCAATGTCTGCTTCTTTCTTCACATGACCTTCTTGTCTATGTGTCTCAAATGTCACTCTGTTTTCTTTTATAAGGGCATTTGTCGATGGATATAGGGCTTACCCTAAAGTTTTTAAATCCAGGATGATCTCATCTTGAAATTATTACCTAAATTACGTCTACTTTTGGGCCCTCACTCCCTATAAAATCACATTCTGAGGTTCCTGGTAGACATATCTTTCGAGGACCACAATTTAACCCTCTACAGGACTATAATCAATCATATTGGTTCTTTAATCCAAAGTGTGTTCTGTAAAGCACCAGCCCCTCGAGATTTCTTGGACTAAATAATTAAATAAAGAGTTCTCTTTACTAAATAAAAAGTAAGATGTTCTGTAGTCAAGTAAGTTTGGAAAGGCTACTCTCTCCTTTAGGGAGTCACAAATCACAGAGGCTCATTAAAGGTTTGAGATGTCCTGCAGCTAAGAATCTGTTTAACTTTGTTAAAGTCACTGTTTCTCCAAAAAGAGCTGCTGCTTTTTTTTTTTTTTAAGTAATACATTATTAACAATCCATGGAATTTACTGAGAAATGCAGGACCCATAATATTTCAATAAACAAATATAAGCCTAAAACCTCAAGTTTCTATCATCTAGTCTTTTCTGAAGTTTTTCTTAGTATTCAACAGTAGTCCATGGCTAGCCGCATCCACCTCTTTGGCCTACCAAGTTGTAAACAAGTCCAATTATAGCACAACCTCTTGCTGCATGGATTCAGCTGGCCTGGAGGGCTGGTCTCCTGAATCAGAACAAGTTTTATAAAAACATGGTATTTTAAAGTCTTTTCAGGGACTGTTTGGCCCAATTCCAGCATTATGGAAAAAAAAATCTCATTTCACAATATTTCCTTTATTTTTTGGTTCAAGGTTTCCTCCCTTTTGGTATTTAAGCTTTGTGATAGCTGGCGTCCTTTTATTCAAAACAGGATTAAGTATCAAGAGAATAAAGTTCTGATCCTACTTTTACCAATAATGACTTAACTTTACAGTGGAGCCTCCATTCCTTAATCTGAAAAATGGGTTTATTTTCGTTTAACAACCTCATGGGATTATTTTGAAGATCTCGTTTGAAAATAAAGACGAAAACATTTTACAAACTTCAGAAAAACCATCTTCTCTTAAGTGTTTTATTTGTTGTTATTAAACAGCATTTGGAAAGAAAGTTGGAAATATTTGGATTTTGTAAAATAATTAGGACAGAACCTGTTAAAATGACAAAACTCATATGTAAATTATATGTGAGTCAATAATGCTCAATAGTAGTGATTAGAAACAGCAAAATTCTTATTGTACCTTGAGAACACTAAAAGAAAAAAAAGGAAGAAAGAAAGAAAAAAGATAGGAAGAAAAGGAAGAAAGAGAAAGAAAGAAGAAAAGAAGGGAGGAAAGAAGGGAAGAGGGGAACAGGCCCAACGGGCCAACTTTATGAGCCTACAACCATGCAGTCTCTCAGGGCCCCACACTTAGACATACTCCACACTCAGTGTAATGCGCTGCTGTCACCATCTTGAAATTCTTAATAATTTTGAACAAAGACCTCTGCATTTTCACGTCACACTGGGTCTCCCAAATTATGTACCCCATCCTAGGCCCAATCACTCTTCCCCCACAACTCTGAGGAAGTAATTGAAAGACCACTTTCCAGCTGAAGCTAGACAACATTCTGACAAAATCTATCCCACAATTTCATTTCTACAAGTAAAACTTACCATTAAGGAACTTCATTCCAGTTCACCAAACACAAAGAACCAATCCTTGGCACTGCTCCAAGGACTGAGTCCCTTCATATTTTAAGTTTACCCATTTTGCAAAAGCCCAGGCCACAAAGTCAGCTAGAACGTTTTAAATTATGGGTGTGGCCCGAGTGTTATTTTTAAGCCGCTAAATGAATCCTTTTAAAGTTTGAGCTTTTGCAAAGTTATTTCTGTGTCGAAAGCTTTTTAATGACCAGAAAATGGGAATTTGCAAGAAAAATGTTGACACAAGCCCACTCTGGGGGCAGAGTTTCTCCACTCTAAGCAACGTACTCAGGGAGTATGGTTAATAAGGACAACATCGCGAAACTGACAAGAAGCAGAGTCTGTGAGCAGGCACCAGGGTCAGAGTTTGTGAGTCTGTGAAGCTGGGATGGATTATGTCATTAGATCTCACTGAATGTTCTTGCCAATTCAGTTGGCCAATCAATATTGCCTCATATTTATAATGACCAGGTATCTTCAGATTTTTCTTGTTTTATTTTATCACCTTCAAGGTGCAAGAGAGAATGATATTGGGCTCTGTAACCTCTGCTTTCTCAGAGAAAAATAAAGTTTAAGGAAGGATGCTGGGCCAGGCATGGTGGCTCACGCCTGTAATCCCTGCACTTTGGGAGACCGAGATCAGAGGACTGCTTGAACCCAGGAGTCTGAGACCAGCCTGGGCAACATAGTGAGACTTTGTCTCTACAAAAAAATCAAAAAATTGGCCAGGTGTGGTGACATGTGCCTGTAGTCTCAGCTACTCAGGAGGCTGAGGCAGAAGGACTGCCTGAGCCCGGGAGGTTTAGGCTGCAGTGAATCGTGATCATGCCACTACACTCCAGCCTGGACGACAGAGTAAGACCCCAACTAAAAAAAAAAAAAAGATAAAATGTTGCTGAGTGGATAGGCTTTGATCTTCAGAAATTTATTTCTGGTGATAGATTTTGTTGAGTCATTTTTAGAGACTTCTGAGGTCTCTTTCTCTCTCTCATATATTTTGCTCTTATTTTTTTTTTTTTAATATCCTGTAAATTTAGAATCACTCGACTGTTTTTAACAATTTTGCTCTTTCAGATTCAGATAGCAAATGCTGGGTACTTTCCCTCCATCCTCAAGAATGCACAGAGCTGAAATGGCATGGGTGCTTTTCCTTAACAGCAGTGACAATGGCTTAATTTATGTGGCACTGCATGTTGCCAAACCATCTCAGTTTGCACCCCATCCACATCACCAGTGATGGCACATCTCACAACAATACTTGTTAGCGGCTGGGGCCGAGTCAACAGAGGGAGTCCAAAACACTGTTTACACAAGTCCTATAAAAATAGTGGGGTTTTTTTTCAATCTACCAAAAAATTGGCAATTTTTTGGTAGATTGAAGAAGAAAAAGAAGCTACTTATCATTTAGATGAGTTTTTCCTATAAGATTATGAAAATGCTCAGGGAGATTAATCTCAGATTTTTTAAAAAAGAAGAAAGAAGAAGGTAAGAAGGAAGGAAGGAAGGAAGGAAGAGAAAGAAAGACCTGGTATGGATTAGAAAAAGTAGATATTCAAATGAAGGACAACCTTTCAGATAGATACAGAGGTTTAATATGGTTTAACCAAACAGCATTTACAATAAAACCAATACTCCTTAGGCAACAGTTGGTATCCATGTGATCTATCAGAGTTAAATAAGAATTATCACCACCATTCAGATTTAAGAGGCAATTGAAAGACTGTTTTAAAAACTTCACTACTGCGAAGCTGGGGCTCAGAAGCTAAGCAGGGCTACATGTGACCACAAAACTCCTGGAATTTTAAAATTAAAAAAAAAAACTTTAGAAATCATCTAGTTCAGCAGTCTCCCACAGAACTTTCTGCAATGCTGGCTGGGGTCTAATCTGTGCCATCCAATTTGATCACCATTAGCCACATGTAGCTGGTAGGCGTTTGAAATGTGGCAAGTGCCACGAAGAGATTAAGTTTTTTTATTCTATTTAATTTAAATTTAAGTGGCTGCATGTAGCTAGAGACTACCGTTTTGGACAGCACACATTCTAGTCCAAACCCTATTTTACAAAAGAGAAAATGGCATATTGAGAGTTTGGGGGCCTTGTACAGAATCTCACACTGACATAATGCAACCAACGAGTTGTCAAAGCGAGGGGGCTCCCAAGCAGTGATACCCAGTTCCTGCCCATAACAAAGCATATAGCAGCACGAAGGAAAGTGAGAAAGATCAGGGAAATATTTTATGTTTTTCGTAAAGCTCCCGTGAGTCAAGTTTGTAATAGATTTTGATTGATGTTAGTTTTCTATGCTATTCTATACAAATTCTCATCATAATCTTAAAACTATGGAATAGATTTTTTTAAAGAGTTAAAAATTGACAACTCAGTATTGGTCTCCTTTTTTTTCCCTTTTTTTAGTTTTACTTATCTGAGAAGTCTAGTTCCAAAATTTTGGAGCCATGTATAAAAACTCCAGGGTGGTGTAGCCGCTTCTTTTTTCCTTTTTATTTTTCTTTCTTTTTTTTTTTTTTTTTAAATAGAGACAAGGTCTTGCTATGTTGCCTGAGTTGGTCTCAAACTCCTGAACTCAAGCAATCCTCCTGCCTCAGCCTCCCAACGTCCTGGGATTACAGGCATGAGCCACTGTGCCCAGTCATATTTTCTCAAAAAAGCAGCCATTTCTTATACCTGTTTCCAAATGTTCACAATGTATATGAAATTACAAAACACATAATAGACAACTCTTCACTGAATAGAATTAGATTTTTTTTTAATGGTATCCTCTCTCATAATGCAAGTACACAAGTTATCTGAGAAAAATAATTTTCTTTTTTTTTTGAGTTGGAGTCTCCCTCCATCACCCAAGCTGGAGTGTAGTGGCACACTCAAGGCCACCCCAGCGTCAACCTGCTGGGCTCAGGTGATCCTTCCGACTCAGTCTTACAAATAGCCGGAACTACAGGCACCCCCAGTTAATTTTTTAATTTATTGTAGAGATGAGGACTCGCCAAGTTGTCCAGGCTGTTCTCGAACCCATGGGCTCACGCAATCTGCACACCTCAGCCACCCAGAGTGCTGGGATTACAGACTTGAGCCACCGCACCTGGCAGAGAAGAGTAATATTTACTTTAAGCTATTGCTAGTCATTAACTCAGACTGGCTTCACAATAAGATGTACTCTAAATATATAGCACTTCCTAATCCATAAAATCTTGTGCCCACATTCTCTCATTTAATCCCAATGATATTATGAGACAGAACACAGAAAACTGCTATACTTGCTGCAGTCGGAAACTGGATTCAGAAAGGACTTGCTCAAGGACTCATGGGGAGTGAAGACGGAGCCAGGACTGTCACAGTGTTCTGATTCTGCAGGCAATTACCTTTCTAGAGTATCTCGGAAAGAAAAAGTAAGGAGAGAGCAGCTGGGGATAGGACAGCAATGTCATTTCAATAAGATCAAGTTTAACAAACACACGTCTTGAGTACTTGCAGTGTCCTGGGTTCCAGGCACTGTAGGGAACCCAAAGACAAAAGATTCAGAACCTCAACCTTCAAAGGAATTCACCTGAAAAAGCAGCCTCTGTGGAAACAGGACACAGATTGGTGAGTTTGGATAAGGGCGGGAAGGAGAGGAGGAATGAGTGAATGTGTTCAGGTCATGAAGTTCTGTCCTAGGAGGAAAAGTCAAAGCGTTGGGGAGGACAATGGATCTGACAGGCCAGAAGAAGCAGGAAGGCACTGGATCCTGGCGAGTGTAGAATGACAACTGAAAGGCCCAGAGGCATGAATGGAGAATGAATGTACCCTGAAAACCAGCAGGTCCTGTTGTTCAGGTACTCACTTGACTCCCATTGCTCACCTGTTCTTGTAAACAGTGGAGGTGGCCCATTCTGCTCCCGGTGGCTGGACCCATTGACTTGACTGTCTCAGTTGGTAGGAATTCCCTTCCGGCCAGTGGCCTGGAGATGCTCCCTAGCTGGTTAGAGCAGACTTCTGCCCTCCCAGCCCCCTCTGGGCTGCACCTGTCAAAGCCAACCTAGCAGTGGTTCCCCAGCCCCAGGCTGAACAGGCTTTGAAGGGCATTTCACAAGCCCCATCACCACTGGCTGATGTCTGGGCACAGCTAGCCTGGTTGCCACATTCCCCAAAACAGCTACCAAAGAGGAAGAAGTCTAGGAACTTAAAAGAGATCTTGGTGAGAAAGAAGCAGGAAGGTCAGAGACACAGCCAATATTGAAAAGGAAGAAAGGAAGGAAGAGAAAGAACTGGAAATAAAGGTGAGACGGAGGTGAAGGAGGCGAGGGACAAGAAAGCATAGCATGAATCAGAGTGGTTTGAGAAGTCTTGAGAAACTGTCTAGATTCCAGATGGAGTACACCAGAGTCCTGACTGCAGGCTAAGAAGACCAAAGACTCTTCAGAATCAGTGAGGTCTTTTCTCTACTTTAGAATGTTTATAGATGGTGGGTACCGGCTCTCTCAGTAGCTATTTCTATGTTTTATCAAACTAATGGTGAGGATGTACTTCCTGGTTCTAATCAAAAGTTCTCTGAGTTAGCTTTTTGTTTTCTCTGGCTTAGTCACCTGGGGCATTTAGGGTAACTGATAGGTGATAAAACCGGCTCCCACCCAAATATTATTGGGCTCTTCCCAGTAGACACACACAACCTTTGCCATGATTCATATAAACTTTCAACAAACACTCCATAACTGCTTATGATTTTTAAGATACTCCTACTCTTAAGTCAGTTGTTTGTAATGTTACAAAATATATTACAAATAGGATGATTTCTAAGAGAACCAGTGTTACACAGGTAAATGATAACAGAAAAATTATACACACAGAGACTCTACCTCTCATTAAAATGTCCTTTTTAAAGTCTCTATGTTCTAGATTATTTGTGACTGTCTCCCAGAGTCTAGCTTTTCCTGGCCCAAGGATGTCCTTCCCAAATTTCTTTGTGACTACAGTATTCCTTACTCAAAATCAGCTTTCCAACAAACTCTACAAGGCACTTAAGCAAAAGAGAGAGGTGTGTGTGTGTGTGTTTTCTGCCCACCACTTTGCCACCCTTTACCAAGTCCCATATCCTGTCTCACTCCTATTTCTGAAGCATTTTGATATCTCAAAAAAGATATGATTTCTGGTCTCACCTCTTATAGAACTACCCAAAGGAATCTGGTTTTTTTTTTTTTTTTTTGGTCTATGGTTTCATCTGGAGCTTAGAGCCATTAGAGCCAGCCAATCTTGGGATGGAACCAGAGGCATCTCTTGCTTGTCTCTTGGCTATCAACTCTCAGCAGCCAGATCTAGTCAGTTTGCAATTGTTTACTCATTCATTCATTCATTCAAAAACATGTATTGATTACCTACTTGTACCTTGTACCAGACAGACACTCTAGGATAATATGAGAAGGAAGAAAGGGAAAGGAGAGAGAAATAGTGAGCCCTCCTACTCTGGGAGGCTATAGTCCAGTGGAGGACAAAGACAAACAAATATTTATAACACAATGTAACTAATGCTATGGTAAGAGAAAACAGCTTGCCAAACACATGGGAGGACCTTCCCACCCACATTCAGATGCTACCCAAGAGATGCCAAAGAGGCCTATGGGGTCAAAACGTTGCTTTTGGAAAACTCTCTCTCAAACCAGGTTTTTTCTCTCTGCTCTCACACCATAGTAGTCCACACAGATGAAGGCTTCTGTGACCAAATGTGGGGGGGTTTTCTCAACCACCAAGCAGCAGTCACCAGCTGTGTGTCCTCCAACTCAATTCTGACACTGTCTACCCAGAGATAGTGTCAGATCTCACACGTTGAGAGCTCAATCGTTAATACTGACCTCTCCTTCCACTAGTCGCAAGTCTGGGCCTCTGGAACTTCTGATTGACTGGTTTCAAGTGAGGGCTTCCATGATCCCCTCTTTGGGTTCAATTAATTTAGTGGAGCAACTCACAGAACTCAGGGGAAATCTTATGTTTGCTGGTTTATTAAAAAGAATATTGCAAATGATATTGATGAAGAGATGCATAGGATGAGGCATGAGGGAAGGTGCCTGGAGTTCCCATGGATGCACTGGGTGCACCACCCTCCAGGAACCTCTACATGTCCAGCTCTCCAGAAACTCCCTGAATCCAGTCTTCTCAGGTTTTTCAGGAAGTCTCATGACAGCAGCATTCCATTTTCCAAGATATAGGGTAGGACCCTATCTGGGGAGGGTCTTAAGACCCACAATCCCCCGAAAAGCACAGGGTGGAAGGCAGAGAGAGGTGGGAAGGCTCGAGTCCTGCCTTGGAGCTGATGAGAGAAGAGCAGGAGAAGATAGAAGAGATTTTGTTTCTTGAGGCCTAAAGCACCCAACATTGTAACAAAAGACTGTAACAAGGGATATGGTAGTCATAAGCCAGGAACCATGGACAAAAACCAATGCGAGTGTCATAAGACCACCAATGTCAATATGAATAGTCTTTTCGTCCCCTGGTACTTTTTTTAGAATAGTGCCAATTCTCCTTCTCTTGAATTGGAGCCGTCACGAAGTACGTATGCGCCACGTGGTCATGCCAACTGATAAATCGCCACCTCCCTGACTCCCCAGTGCCTCTCCTGCCCCAGCCACCCTGTCCCCTTCCTGAGGCAACACTGACCCTTCTCTTTCTGGGCCAATGCCTGGCACAGGAAGGACTGCAGATCCTGCCCCATACTGGTTGCTCGACAGCTGTCATAGCTACTGCTCTTCTCTGCATCTTTCCATAGCCATGACAAAGATGACACTGAGAAAATACTGATGGAGAGATGGAGGAAATATTTGCCTATTAATTTTAGGATAATTTTAAATGTGTCTCACAAACTCTCTATTTCAAGGAAACCAGGGATTTGATATTCTGATATTTGAAGAATTGGTGATGTCCAAATAGTGTATAAAATCCGACTTGCTAAACCTCTCTTTATCTGACCCAAACATACTTAGTCCAAATTCTTGTTTGTAATTCTGATTTCAGTAGCAGCTAGGAAGGAAAGGGAGAGTAATTCTTGTTAAGGCATTATTCCTTAACAAGAAAAAAGTTGCCAGAAATCCTGTCTGTTGCCTTTCCACCGGATACTCTGGGAAGTTGGTTACTACTCATGGCTCACTACTACTTAACCCCAGAATGTACCCTGAGGAAAATGGTCAAGGCAGGATAATCAGTGCAAATTTGTGTTTGATTCAAAGACCTTACCTGGTCTGTAGACTATGCCTGTGTCTACAAACATAGAACCTTTACTCTAAACCCAACACTTAAACCTTCTGAAGAAGATTCCATTTTGTTGGACTCTCCCGTTAGGTCAGGTTACACCATGAGTCTTGCTTGATTCTTATAACAGTGGTTCTCAAACTTTAACATGAGTCAGAATCACCTAGTAGGTTTGTTAAAATTAAAGTTGCTGAGCCTCTTACCTAGAGTTCCTGATTCAGTAGGCCTGGGGTGGGACCCAAGAAATTACATTTCTTATAAGTCCCCAGATGCTGATGCTCTTGGTCATGGGACCACTCTTTGAGAACCACTGTTTTATGAAAACCACAAGACAACTCATTGCCAATTTGCAATTCCCATCATTTTTGTTGTTGTTACATATCGAGCTTCCCTGGACTGTGTAGCACTTTACTGAGGAAATTACAGGCAAAATATAATTTGGCAATGACACAATTACTAAAAGGTTTACAATTCTGTACCTCATTCCAACAGCTGTGTTCTGTATCCTCTTCCTTCCCAATGGATTTGAAAAGTCCCATAAACATTCTTAAAGTCTTACTTGTCCCCGGTGTTTGTATGGGCCTTACCACCCATGTGTCTTATGGTCACCCATGAGAACTGTTATTTTCTCTAACTGCTCCCACAATAAAAGGGCACAAATACTAACCTTGCAGGAGACGACCTCAAGATTTCTCAGTTAACACAGACTTTTGAATGAGAAAAAGCCAAGAAAAGCAAAGTATGACATTTCTTTTGGGTGGGTTGTCTAAGTCTTTTTAAGCCTCATATAATTTTTTTCATCCTGGGGTTTATGTGAAAATCTGCTTAATTGCATGATATTATTGGGCAAATTTTTAAAAGTTCATCTTTTCTTGGCAAAGCCACTATTTTGTCTCTCTTTTCTTATCTCATAAGTGATTGTTCGTTCAGTAAAATTAAAAATACTTAACAACTTTATACTTTCACTGGCTTTAAAGGCTAGAGGCACATTTGAATTTTGTGTGTGCTTGTTTATTAATTATAGGGTAATTTTTATTTGGATCACGATCTCTCTATCTGCCTACACAACAACGAACATGTACATTCATTGTTATCACTATTTGCATCAGAGAGCTATTAATCAATCATTAAAAGTTGCTTCATATCATGCCCAGAAGATTATTAATGTCTTATTGTTAAAAAGCTTATCTAAGCTGATGTTTTCAAAACTGAAACAGTTCATCACATTTGGCATATTTTGGGTTTTGCTTAATACACAAGCCTACCTTGTCCAATTGAAAGTATCAAATGACAAAGATCACACGGGGAATATACTGATAGAGCGATAGATACACAGAGAATGTGTCTAGTTGAAAGCATCCAAATATGTTTTCATTGGTGAGAATCAGTAATGAAAACATGTATTTAAAAGAACCTGGGATGGTTTCATTTTTAAATTTAGCATTTAGACCAAGATATTCCTATTTTTAAAAATCCCTATGAATACTTTTCATTTCCTATTTTGTTGTTTATTAATAGTTTCACAGCTTTTCAGGGTCTTGAATTGTTCCAGGTGAAAGATATTTCCAAGTTCTAACAATATGCATCATTCAACCTTCTAAGTAAGACTTCTTATTAAATTTTTCCATCCCTCCGTCTCTCCAGCAGTCTCTCTGTGCCTTAAAAATAAAATAAGCCATTTTAAAAAACGTGAGCCCATCCACAGCCTCCGAGGAAGTCTTATCTAGTTGGGCTCTCCAGAGCCCTGGGTACAATTCTCTGTTCTACCACACACTCTGAATTTATCACTTATATTCTCAGTGCCCCAATTTTCCCATTAGCAAAATGAGGACAATATTACATCTTATATGTGTGATGAGAATGAATCTGTGTTGGTGAAATGTTTTGAAGTTCTCAGAAGAAAACAGGTAATGTGGAACCAGGTACCTGGCCAGATCTACATTCTCTTGAGCCCAGTGGGAATTAAAGAAATATCTACCCTGGGAAAATTATGAAGTGTGAGCTTTTGGTCTCATGATACTTACACAACAAAAGGAAACAGATCCTTAAGTCTTTGTGCGAATGTGTTGCTGTTGGTTTTTCCCCACTAACTAAAAGGAGATGCTTTAAGGTTAATAGACCACGACCGTATACTCTCTGATCAAGAAAATGAAGCATGCAAGCATGTCATCGTCTGCTACTCTGCGGGAGAATGTCCACGTCTTGTCCTATGTAAACTTATTAACATGGGGACATAGGCTGTTAGAAAGAATTGGGCAGAATGAGGAAAGTCTGGAGGAATTAAGTTTAAAAAAATCCTATCCATTTCCCTATTGAGAATATTGGAGCTGCAAAAATATGTTCAAGGGAGAAGGAAATTGGAGAGCATGTCGGTTATTTTAAATACACACACACGTATTTATACCCATGTAAGTAGAGGAAATAAGAAATTAGAGAAAAGGGAAGAAATCTTACTGTGAAAATCTGTTTTCTATAATGTTTTTTGGATATAGAGAAGGCAAGGACCTTCAGGAAACATTTTAATGTTAAACAATGTCCCATTTATTGTCTAGAGGCAATTTGACAGCTGGGAATTGAAAAGACCCAAGTTCAATTCCTCACTCACTGTCCTTAAGGATGACAGCCAGTACGCTTCATGACCCAGTTTATCCTGCAAACCTAAGATTGTAATGATTTAATGAGTAGATATCGGCAAAAGTAGTATCCTTGTTAACCTTTGTTCCACAAAAAATAGGCAGAGAGGAACTTTAGAAAGAGAGTAAATCTTTAAAAGCCTTGGTTTACAGAGGGAAAAAAAAAGCAATAACTCTTATCAGACACTCACAAAAGCCCTGTAATTTTAAAGAAAAAAAAAACAAAATACGTATTATAGAATATAAGTAACATACTACATATTCATTGAGTACTCTTCTAATTATAGATATATCATAAAAAATAGAAAAACAAAATATAGTCAGCAAATCACACAATGTTACTTAGATGAAACCCTAGCAATCATCTAATGTAATGTTCTAATTTTACTGATGAGGAAAAAATGAAGCCTAGGGAAGGACTTGTCCAAGACCAGCAAGCAATTTGTAGCAGAGGGGATGAACAATTCAGATTTTATGATTCTTGAGTCCATTGCTTTTTTCTACCACATTATATCATCTTTTTAAGGAGTGCTTCTTCTAAGAGAGTCAGAAAACATAACTAAGTAGGCTTAGAGCAGGAATTCTGGTATGACCACAAGCAGAGAAATGTACACCCTCAGGTTTTTTATGAGTTTTTAAAAGTTATTATTAAATAGTGCCAGTTAAGTTATTTAATTTGACCAAACAAGAAACAAGCACAGTTATCTTTAACGATAATGATGTCCCGTTCTCCTAGGCATAAAGCTACATGGTATTTCCCACATCTCTCGAAGTTACAAGTGCCCATGTGATTGATTCCAGCCAATGAAACATGAGCAGAAGTGATACATACAAGCTCCCTGAAGGGCCTCCGCTCGCTATTGGTCATATTTTTTCCATTTTCACCTACTCCATGCAAATGAGCATGGTGACATTAACAATTGCAAGCTGAGGATGGTAGAGCCTCAGGATGGAAGGAGCCTGGGTCCCCACACTCCAACATGGAGGACAGCTGCCCCACTCAACATGAACACTTAGTATAGACTTCATATAGAAGAGAAATGAACTCTTTTCATTGGCAAACCACTGAGATATGGGGACTTTTCACTAATATACTAGCTTGAGCACGATAGCTCTGCCTAGCTTTGCAAATGCTTGTGTGGTTTTCTTCCATCAGCAGTGGGCATGTGGCGTTCTTCATAAAAGCCAAAAAGATGTGACGTTATCTTTGAAGAGAGCTCCCCACAACATGAAAATGATTCTTTTTTTTTCTTTTTTTTTTGAGTTGGAGTCTCGCTCCGTTGCCCAGCCTGGAGTGCAGTGGCACACTCTTGGCCACCCCAGCGATGACCTGCTGGGCTCAGGCGATCCTTTCACCTCAGCCTTACAAGTAGTCAGAACTACAAGGTGCATGCTACCACACCCGGCTAATTTTTTGATTTATTGTAGAGATGAGGTCTCGCCAAGTTGCCCAGGCAGTCCCCTCACCTCAGCCTCCCAAAGTGCTGGGTTTACAGGCTTGAGCCACCGCGCCCGGCCATGATTCTATTGTTGATGGTGATGAAATCTGTATTTAAATATAAGACATGGATGATTCAAATGAAAAGGAGTAAAAGTTTTAGGATGTGTAGATAGTTTTAACTTAGCTAGAGCTGCCGTATGGTTGCCTCATGCCTTGTATTTCTAATTACATTTACAAGGAAATTTGGTCATCAAATTAGGCTTTAATCTGACAATTCCAAAATCACATAAATTTGTGGACTAAGTGAGGGCTTGTGTTATCTGGATGATTTGAAATGATGTCTATTACAAATGAAAACATATCGTTTGCAAATGCCCATTTGAATAAAAAGCTCTATAACTCCTACAATCAAAGATATTGCAAAGATAAGCCTAAATATAGAAATACAGAGACATATGTGTGACTTCAGACACAGGAGGGTGGATTTTTGTGACATGTGTGAATTGTCTGTTGGAAGCTTTTTTGTTTTCTTTTTCTTACTTTTATCTTCTGCCTTCCCTGTGGCAGCTCTGCTGTTGGGATAAGAACAGTAGCCACGTTTCTCACTCTTTGGGCAGGTTTTCTTTGGGTCCAAGGTATATTCTTCAGTCTTAATAACGGAGGAGAATTCTTAACCTAGACCATAAAATTGTATTATTATGCTATGAGACTGAAGGTCTTTTGTGACTATGCACACTTAACTTCTGACCTCAAAGAGATTTTACATGTGTAAAACTCTCAACAGGGGAGTCTGAAATCATCCTCAAACGAATCTATGCTATATTGACAAATTGGAATGACTATTTAGAAAGCACAGTGGCAAAATTTCAACTCTGTGGTTATTAAACCTAATTTACCCTAAGTTCCTCCTGATAGAGTTATGTCCCCCTATCTCTTTGGAGTCAAAAGCTTCTCCAGAGGATAAACTAGAAGAAGCTAAATAAACAACACCAGACTGAATGGATGGCCTATTGCAATTCTGGCTTTACTGAAGTATCTAGTGACGGTACAACCTCTGGGAATGAAAAGTGAATCACTGAGTATTATTTCACAGAAGATGATCATAAATTCTCTGCGGTGTGTCCATGTAGCTATTATATGACAGTAAGAATCACATTATACAATTATACCGTGGAGAATTAGAGTTTTCTTTAGTATTTAGTGGGATACTTTGAGAATATAAGGTGAGTTCACCGAAATAGGAACGTTGGCCCAGTGTCAAATGGATGAGAATCTCAAGGGCTGAATTTTCAGTGTTTCTGTTCAATATCTCCCAGGAAGGCATAGGGGTTTATTTAGGAAAGCCCTTATTGTTCCTAACCTTAGTCTTCTTCTGCAGTGTAAGTTCATGGTTACATTTCAGAGAAGGATGTGGCAAAAACAACAACAACAACAAAAACTTCAAGCTTGTTTGGAATAGACAATTTAGACAATTTCACTTTCTCACCCAAAGGTTTATATTCCAAAAGAAAGAAGGCTTTCGAGGGTCCAAGTATCTTTGAGGCATACACAACCTATAAACAATATGTCTTCTTCTAGAAGGGAGTTCCAGAGTTGTCCAAGGTGAGATTATTAGACAAACCATGACCACAGAGGAAAACATTTCATAAAGAGTTGTTGAGTGTTTTTAGTATTTCTTCCTTGTTGTGATACATTGCCAATTCAATCTGCATTTAATCCATTTAAAAAATTAAAAAGCATAGCTGCATACCCTGGCTTCCCAGGAAGCTTATATCCCTGGATGTGTACTAGAAGACTTTTTTAGTTGATTGCATGCAGTGTGCTTAAAAATTGAATCTTCCACAAATACTTGCGGCACCACATGGCATCTTTGGTTAAGGAGCTAGACTCCTGGCCTCGATGACTATCCACGTGGACAGTTACATGTGACTGATGAAAATACAGCCTTCTTTTTCTCCTAAATGTTTACCAGAAACAGAATTTCAGACAGGAAGTTTCCTGAAAGTACACGTCAGAGATGACACTGGTTGCCCTGGGGAAAGTGAACGATGACTGCTTCACCTAAAACAAAGTGATCTCTATTCCTCATGTCTGAAGTTTATAGTGATAAGAATTGTGGGGCTAATTCAGAATAATTCTGGACGATAAAATCAAATGGATTTTTTTCCTCATTTGCTAGACATCCGCAAGTTTTTCTAAGTCCACTTTCAAAACACTCCTTGAAAGGAGGAATATACAAAAACTATTTAAGTGTACTAGAAATAACAAAAAACACTAGAAGTTCCAATTTTAAAATTACATTGAAAATAACATTAGAACCTCTGTACTTAGGAATAAATTATACAAAAGCTTGCAAGACTACTAAATTACAAAATATTGCTGAGAAAAACTAAAGAAGACTTAAATGAATGAAGAGATATATTATAGTCTTGACTTTGAAATTATCATGAATGCCATCGATATTGTTAGGTTGAATACTAATATTATTGAGATGTCAGTTCTCTCCCAAACTGATCTGGAGATTCAGTGAAATCACAGTCAAATATGTTTTCATTGGCAAGAAAATGGCTTTTTTTCCAGAAATTGACAAGTTGACTCTAAAATGTATATAAGAATATATCTTAGAAGAGACAAAACAATCTTGAAAAAGATTCTACTTGTCTACTGATTTGAAGATTTTCTCTAATGCTACAGTAATCGGGACAACATGATACTAATTACAGGAAAGACAAATATATCGGTACAAAAGAATGGCGAGCCCAGAAATAGACTCACAAATACCTGATCAAATGCTTTTCGACAAAGGTACCAAGGAAATTCAATGGAAAAAGGACAGTCTTTTCAAGAATTGGTGCTGGGACACCTGAATATCCAAATAAGAAAGTAAATTGAACACTGAGCACTACCTCACACCATACACAAATAGTAATTGAGATGAATCATAGACTTAACCATAACACCTAAAACTATAAATTTTCTAGAAAAAAAAATTTTTGGCTAATGTCTTCATGACTTTCATGCCCAGAAAATAATTTTTTTAGAGAGGGTACAAAAAGCACTAACATAGAAGAAAAAAATGATAAATTGAACTTTATCAAAAATAAAGACATCTCCTTATCAAAAGACACTGTTAAGAAAATTGTTTTCTCAATATTCTCTTCTTCCTCCTGTGTGTGTGTGTGTTTGTGTGTGTGTGTAAAAGGACTTGTATCTAGAATACATTAAAAAGTTCTTACAATTTAATAAGGCAAGTCACTCATTAAAAAATGGTAAAAAGACATGAACAGGTATCACAGAAGTTCAATTAGTACCTGAAAAGATGTTCAACATCACTAGTCATCAGAGAAATAAAAATTTAACTCCAATAAGATACCCCCTCATGACTACTACAGTGGCTGAAATTTTTAAAAAATTGATGATACTATAATACTATAAGAAAGGGACTGGCAGTAGTGGAAAACTGTTAAGGGAGGGAGGGTGAGATCAGCAGTTGAGGGAAACTGCCGGAGGGGAGGGGCACACCTCATCAACAAGGGGACCTGCATAATGAACATTTGTATACCTAGCCCTGAATTGTACCCCACATCTTTAAAATTAAAAATTAAAAATTAAAAAAAAAATCGATGATACTAAATGTTGGCAAGAATGTAGTATAACTGGAATTCTCATATATCACTGATGAGAATGAAAAATGTATTATCATCTTGGGAAAATATTTGGAATTCTTACAAAGTTAAACATGCACCTACCCAGAAATCCCATTCCTAGAGAGTTACCAAATAAAATGAAAGCATATGTATGCAAAAAGACTTGTACATGAATGTTTATAGCTGCTTTACTCATAATAACCAAAAACTGTAACCAACGCAAATGTCATCAAATAGGAGAATGGATAATCAAATTGTGGTATATTCATGGAGTGTAATATTACTCTACGATGAAAAGAAATGAACTACTGATACACAAAATATGGATGTATCTCATAGCCATACATTGAGTCACAAGCCAGTCACAAATGAATATGTACTGTATAACCCCATTTGTGTAAAGTTCAAGAACAGAAAAAAACTAATCTATGGTATTAGAAATCAGGATAGTAGTTGCCTATGGAGGATAAGATTTGACTGGAAGAGAGAACAAGAGAAATTTCTGGAGTGTTATAAATGCTCTATTTTGTGATAAGATTGCTTGTTGTATGGGTATATAGATTTGTCAAAATTCATAGATTTGTACACTTAAGATCTGTGAATCCAATGCAGAAATATTTTGTCTTAAAATAAATGTAAAAAAAGAAAAACAGTGAAAAAATAGTGAAGGAGACCTGAGCTACTACAGGTTTTGTGGAATTCCTCACTTCTGCCCTCCAAGTGTCCATCAGGCTCACTAGGTATTTCTTTTTTTTCCTCCCGCATTTCAGGAGTCTGCCTAGTCTCCAAAGGGTGAACCTTTGGAATGTTGTCTGTGCAGCATTAAGGTTACAGAGAAAAAGCCGCAAAGGCCAGGAAAAGTGGAAATATTTTATTCTAAACTTGGTCCACCCTCATTGCAAATATTTATCGTTTTTCAGAATGTAGTTAACTGTATCTCTTACCAGGTGATGATGACTAACTACGATGATGATAAGTCATTAATATTTGTATAGTGATTTATAGTTGGCAGGGTGTTTCTAATACGTGAGAGTAGATATGCCTTGGTGCTCTATTAAAATCCACACCCTCCATTTGTTGATTTTCTTCTCTAGGTGTTTTAGCCTTGTTGGACTATTTATATTTTCAGCTAATGAATAAACCTTAAATAATGGTTTAATTATCCATATACCTGTACGTAAAAATCAGTAGAATCACTTCCACTCAAGTTTTTACAATCACGAAATTCAATTATTTTTTTCCTGAATTCTAAAGCTTTAAAATCCAGTGGGTTGGAGTCATACTGGATGGCTAGGCACTTCAGACTCCTTTTTGTCACTCATTTATTCATTAAATAATTACGTGTTCACCCAGTACTGTGTGCTGGCCATTGTCTAGATGCTGGAGTCTCACAGTAAATAAAGCCAGAGTCCTTGCTCTCAAGGACAATCTTCTAACAGAAATTTAACATAATACAGTACAAGGATGACGGTGTGAATAGAGGCATTTAAAAATGTTATGAGAGTCCAAGTGAAGTAGATGTTAACTGTGTAAGATTTCTACCTTGAATCTCTTTGGGACGAAGTAAGGCTTAAGTAAACAAAGACAATTAAGCAGACTGGAATCGGGTGTCATAAAAAGCATCAGAGCCATTACCTTCAAGTCATTCTTGAGGAAAAGCAGGATTTAGCCCAGAGAACAAGCACATAAGGTGGAAAGGAGACCAGGGTGAACAAATGATAGGCAGAAGAAAGAATGTGAACAAAGGCACAGCGACATGAAGGACTGTGGCAGGTCCTTTTCCCAAAGCACTGGGCAGGCCTTGGCAAAGCGCTCAGGGAAAGAGGGAGAACGCCTAGAAAGGAAGTGGAGTCAAATCACCATTCACTTAGTATGCCAGGCTAAAGCACCCAAAAGTTATTGCAGCCAAGAGAGTCGTAGTGTATAGCCACGGTGCTCAGCCATGGCATATACGCCCTGGGCAGGAGTTGCATCCGAAGCAATTTTTTTCTTCATAGAAGTTAGATGGATGCAGTCTTGAGCAGTGTGTGATTTTTATATGCATTAGCATAGACTTCAGATGGTCACTCATTCCTTGTCCTTCACTCGTTCACTTTTACAACACAGATGCTGAGCTCTTCCATGTGTCTCTCCACGTCTGTTCCATCCTTCTCTGCCTCACCCCACCCCTATGAGACTGATCTCTGTGGACTGTGGACCACATTCCCTGGCTGTCTGGCTTCCCACTAGGTTAGGCCAATGATGAGTTGAGCAGGAAATTGGAAGGCAGGAAGGCAGGAAGGATATTTCCCTCCCACCCTCCCTGCTAGGTTGGTTCCCAAGATAGGTTGGCTTTGTCCCTGTACTGTAGGCAACAGCTCTGATCAGGTGCTTCCCCCATCAGCTTCTTCTCCAAGTTCCAGCATTGTCCTAGCATTCACCATTATTCCCTCTCTTACCCCTTTAGCCAAGGGACGGTAAGTGCTCAGGGCTGGTACCAGCCTGGAGGGCTGATGGCCTTTTGTTCCTTAGCCTAAACTCTGCCAACCCCTTAGAAAATAGTCCCTTCCTTCATTGTCCAGTTTAACGGTGCTTTCTGTTTCCGCAGAAAAGCCATCTGATACACACATTTCTTTCACATTTCCCATGAACCAGGAATGCTTCTGGGCTCTGAGAAACAGTGGTGAAAATAACAAAGTCCCTCGGATCCTGACGCTTAAAGTCGAGAAGCCATCTAATAAAGAACAAACACATGCGTGCAATATAATGCTCAGAGGTGAGTTAAAAAGCCAGGCAAAAGGGGTAAGCAGTTGCAAACCATAGGAGATGGGCTTAGGGGCTGGCTTGGGATTGTGCTTTGGATAGGAAGGTTTCTCTGCATAGACTCAGAGAAGGATGGAAAGGATGTGGAGAGACACATGGAAGAACTCAGCTTCTGTGTTGAAAAAGTGAATGAGTGAAGGACTAGGAATGAGCGATAATCTGAAGTCCATGCTAATACATATAAAAATCACATGCACTCAAGACTGCATCCATCTAACTTCTATGAAGAAAAAATTGCTTTGGATGCAACTCTTACCCAGTGCGTATATGCCATGGTTGAGCACCATTGCTATACACTGAGCTTCTCTTGGCTGCAGTAACTTTCGGGTGCTTCAGCCTGGCATACTAAGTGAATGGTGATGTGACTCCACTTTCCATCTCAGCTTACTCCCTCCTGCCCTGAGCGCTTTGCCATCACCTGCCCAGTGCTTTGGAGAAAGGACCCACCACAGTCCTTCATGTCACCACGACTTTGTTCACGTCCTTTCTTCTGCCTATAATTTGCTCACCCTAAGTTTTTTGTTTTCCCCACTCATGTTAGACTCCTCCACACTCCTCATATGCTTTCTTGATTGGGGGTAGCACATCGGAATGTAACTAGTGCTTGAGGACCCAGGCAGGTCCGAGACCTCTTTTTCCTGTGCTTCAGTTAGTTTTTGTGAATGGGCAGGTAGCCGATTACACAGCTATTGCCATAACTCGGGCAGAAGCGATGAGGACTTGAACTGAAGGCACTACGGTAGGGATAAAGAAGGGACCGGATATATTTAGAATGCAGACCCAGTTGGGCACCGGGAGACACCTCTGTTGGAGATTGATTTCTGGCTGGGGATTGCTGGAGGGTGGCACTGTTAACTAAGGTAGGAAACAGATGGAAAAGTGGATTGGGTGGGGAGGATGATAAGTTTAGTTTGGGATATAACTGAGTTTGAGTTGCTTATTTGATATTCCAATGAATATATCCACTTAGCAGTTGGAACTATAGACATAGAGCTGAGGGGAGAAATCTGGACTAGAGGTATGAATATACATTCATCTTCAGCGAATGAGCAATCGTTGACTCTGGGAGGGAAGGAGATTGTACAGGAAGTCTGCTTAAATGAGAAATGGGCCAAAAACAAATTAACATTAAAATGTATGAAGAGGAAGGACGAACCAGTAAAAGAGGGTGAGAAGGAATGATCTAAGATGTAGGAAGAGAGAAGAGTCTCTGGAAATATAGAAGAAGTTTCCGGAAGCGGGTGTAGCCCTTGGTGCTACAGCTGTCTGGACATCAGGGGAGGTAAGGCTTGGACAGTGTCCATTGGATGGAATGATTGGGAGACTTCTAATTGCATTAACCAGAGCAAATTCAACAAAAAGATGGGAGCAGAAGCTGGATTAATTTTTAACCTAAGAGAGTAAGAATCTCAAAGAAAAAGTTTGTGTTTGGAATTGAAAAGCCATCCCGTGGAGTCAGAAGAACTGGGTTTGAATTCCTGTCCTGTCTCCTCTGTGTGTGTGACTGATGCAAGTCACTTAATCCCTCATCAGGATCCAAAAGTCTTCCTCAAGTGAAAAACAGAAATACAACCTTTTTTTCTAGCCACCCCATGTAGTTGTTCTTATGAGTCAAATGAGTTATGAGCGTAAATACGTTGTTAGCTATAAATTGTGTTCTATAAGGCGAGGTATTGCTGAACTAATAATACAGGTGGTTCACTTTATGCAGTGAGTGATTTCCTGAAAAGTTGCACAAAACAAATGGCACTCAATGTTTAAAATGGGTTTGTTAAATAAAGATACCTGTGGTGAATCTTTCGGAAAGTGTCCAAAAGACTCACTTTTTTAATGTGAAAAATCACTCTGCACTTTTTTCCCTCTTTCTCACATTCTACCTCTTTTCTGTTCCTTCCTTCCTCTCTTTCCCTCCCTCCCTCTTTCTCTCTTTCTTCATTTTTACCTGTATCATTTCTTTAAACCATAGATTAGAACAGAGCCTACTTTACGAAATGTAGTACACAAATAAAGGAAAGACTTAGTGCCTTCTTAGAATGGATGTGGCAATAAAGTGGAATGCAATGGGAAAAAGAATATACAGACTGAGGCAGGCTTGGAGAAAGAAAGAATCCCGAAAATGAAAAAGGGAAATAAACTCTTCTTTGAAAAAAAGGGAAATAAACTCTTTTTTGAATTGTTACACGCACCGATGCTGAGATTGCACAAAGGGCTGGCAACCTTTTGCGACTTAGGGCCTTTAATTGGCTATGAAATGCTCATGGGCATCACAGAGGACCTCAGACATGAACGAGGGACAAGCAGGAAGACTGAGGAAAGAATCTGAACAAGGAAGCCATATAACAGAAACATAAAAGGTAGGGAGAAAGAAAGAGAAGGAAAGAGGAAGAAGACAAGGGGAAAAATAAAACATTGATGAAGAAAGCCATAACTTTGGTGGTCAACTGGGATTGGAATTGGGACCCTACTATCTCCCAGCTTTTTGACCTTCCTCAGCTATTCATATAGGTAATCACACTTACTTTGTGTTGTGAGAATTAAATGAGAAAATAAGTGTTAGGAGATTGTCTAGTCTACTGTTAATATTCACGTATGAGCAGATATTAGTATTTTTTACTAGAGACCTTTGTTTTCCTAGTCTGACTTTGCACACAGAACAGACAGACCAGAATAAAAGAAGTCTTCCGGAAGTCATTCTGCAAACAGCACACCTTGTACTATAGCTCTCAGAATATTTGCCTGGCCATGAAGCTGGACTCATTCAAACACTCCTGTGTTCAGTTAATCTAACAGCTTTCTCTGCCTTTACTAGAAATTCGCAACTCTTTCCACTGCATCTGGCTTAGAGATTCAGAACACTGTATGCACTAAATGCTGTATTCATAAACCGCTAAAAATTGCCACATTATTTATTCAGAATCATCAGCTTCCCTGCCTCTGATGACCCCATGTTATCACACTCTGAAATTAGAAACCCTGCATTTGCAATTTGACTGTGCTGGATCTGGGTTTTCACAACATGTAGTTTGCACAGTAATAATACATATAGATCTTTCATTTTTCTACAGAAATTAATTGCCTAAACCACAATGATTTATAGTCATACTGAACATGATTATTAATTTTCCTGATGATTATACCTGTGGGCGGCGACAAATCTACTTGTGATAGACCTGGCTTTGAATTGCTGCTAAGACTAAAATGTCCATAAGGTAATAACAACTAATTTTTACCTTAATCAACTTACACTTAAAAGAATTTAATATAGGGCACTTGTGCCTTGTGGGGAAACTTGTTTGAAATATAAGGTGCTGAGTTATTTATGAGAATAATTATATATTTGTTACTCTAGTTTGTACTGGGAAATCAGAATCTGAAATGAGTCTGAGATACATTAAAAAATATAATGAACTCCATAGAGTTGCACTTGCTAAAGAACTTTTGCACTAAGGTAAATATATAACAGAGCATAGCTCTCTGGTTATTAAAAAAAAGATTATTAAAGCCCACTAAACCATGCCGCCGTCTTTCTCCGTCCCTTATCCTGCTAGAGCCTCAAAGTGCTATCATTATTAGCAAGAAAGGCAAACCATTGATACCTAAGAGAACAGTCTTGCCTTTCCTTCCTTATTGCTCACCCTAAAATTATTTTCAAAAGGCCTCGCTTTACTCCTGTGTTCTAATAAGCACAGGTGCCTGTTAGTTGCTCGTGACTCAGGAAAGAATGTTGGTTTGGAGACACTGAACCCAGATCATGCCGTCTTGTGTCTTACAAACACTCCCTGCTTTATTTCTCGGGGCCGCGGTGGTTCATTCACTTGCGTCGATTTGTTTCTCCCTATTGAGATACCAGTTGCAAAAGAAAAGAAGCCTCTGATTATTGGTTGATATGCATACCTTATATAATTCTGTATGTTCATAGCCCAGAAATATTTAAGGCTTTTTCCCTGATTAGTGGCATTATGCAGTTATGCAAATAATCTGTTATATCTAGGCACATTATGCCGTTATGTAAATGATCGATTTCATTTATATTTCCCACAGAGTAATGGGGTAGGAAGACATGCGCTCCTGCATTTCCCCTGGTTTTTAATGAGTTGTTCAGACGTATTCAGCTGGTGATCAGTCTTTGGATTTCTGGGCTGGGTGTGAGTTAGCCTTTCTGTCCTATGGCCGCTACCAGTCTCTGACGTTCCTATTCAATTCTGCAGGTATTTATTGAGTGCTTATTGTGTGCAAGGTGATTGTGTAGGTGAAGACCACCCAGAGAGGCTCAGGTGCATTCTGGGAGGAATGATTTCTACTTTTGTTTTTGCAATCTTCCCTCTCTGACCCCCCAGACACGTGATGTCATTTCAGCTTCATCCATTTTAGAACTGCTTAGACATACCAGAAACAATCTTCGAAATTCAGACAATCTTTTAAAGATAAAAAGGAAAATAATTTAGAATGGCTGAGCATGTTGTGCAATGAAATATACAGAGTAAGCTAAATAATTTAAATAGAGGCAAGATCATAGACAACAGGCTACAATTATTGTACAAATCTAGCTATAATATGACTCTAGGGTGAACTGCTACCTGTGCACTTGGAAGCTGAGTTAATCTATGCTTATTTGCCTGGTACCTCGATTCTGGTCTCTTGCAATACCACACATGCTAGACCACAGTCCATCGGAGTTTAGTTTTTCACGACTGACATGTTGACACAGAGAAGTCGCAGCTTCTGTGTCAGCAACTGCTCAACATTTATTGATTTACTTAACAAACACTTATTGGGTACCTCCCCTGCGGCAGGGCACCAGCCCTCACAGATTCTGGTAGAGGAGAAAGATTAATCCAAGAACACAGGAGCAAACTGTGCTTGGTGCCTGCAAAGACAAGCACTTGGACTAGAAAGGGTCCTAGTCAGGGAAGTCAGAGAAGGGTCAAACTTTCAGGTCCTGAGTCTTTTTCAACCAAGTTTATCTCTGGCAACATGTTTTGATCAGCTGCCACACATATCTGTGCAAAAGCTGGTGCATGTTCCTTGGAGAGAGAATTTAGAAAATCATGTTATCATCCCTCTGTGGCAGTTGCAGTGACTGAGATTTCAAAAGACTCTCCTGGATTTGGAGTGAGCGATATCTGGTCTGAGGCCTCCACCAAAGATATTTCTCTGATTTTAAAAGAAAAATCCCTCTATAACTTCCTCCTGTGTTGTATTATAACTTTACTCTTTAACCATTTCATGATCACTTATATATCCATTGAATTAGTGCAAAATATGCAATCAAGTAATGTTATTTGACTCCTTTTGTAAATGGAGGATCTTACTGAGGAAGGTAAACAAAAAAGAAAAAGTTGTTTTTTGTTTTGTTTCAGACAGAGTCTTGCTCTATGGCCAAGGCTGAAGTGCAATGGATCACAGCTCGTTGTAACCTTGAACTCCTGGGCTCAAGCGAGGCTCCCACCTCAACCTCCTGAGTAGCTAAGACAACAGACATGTGCCACCACACCCAACTAATTTCTTTTATTTTACTTTTTTAAGAGATGAGGCCTTGCCATGTTGCGTAGGCTGATCTCAACCTCCTGGGCCTTAAGCGATCCTCCCACCTCAGCCTCCTCAAGTGCTGGGATCACAGACGACCCCACCTGGCCAAAATTGTTCTTAAGATGCTCATGTGTCTACGCTTTCTCAGTAAAATATAATGTTCATTTAATTGTTTCTGATTATAATTCAATTAATTATGTATGGAAATCATATTATTGTTCCTGATAATCTCTCCTTTTCCCTGTAAATCTCCCATGTCCAATCTGTTGCTATATGATATACAGTGCCTTCCTGGAGAGAAGTGAATTCTGCCCACCAGGTTATGGCTTGGTCATGTGACTTGCTTTGGGCAATGAAATGAGAGCAGATGTTAGGTATACCTGTTCTGAGTAAAAGCTTTATGGGCCTTTATGTGTGATGTCTTCATTTCTTTCTATTGTTCTTTTTCAGCAGAATGGCATATCCCAGATGAGGCCTGCTACTTCTGATTCTGGATAATGAAATAAAGTCACTGAGCAAAGTCACATGTCTCAAAGCCACAGCCAAGTGAGAAACAAACTTGTCTGGTGACCACTTAGCCTGGTGAAAGCTGACAAACATGCCAACTACCTTTCTTTTTTTTTGAGTTGGAGTCTCACTCTGTCGCCTAGACTGGAGTGCAGTGGCCGCTCCCGGCCACCGCAGCCTCGACCCGCTGGGCTCCGGCGATCCTTCCCCCTCAGCCTTCCCAGTAGCTGGAACTACAGGTGTGCACTACCACGCCCAGCTAATTTTTTGATTTATCGTAGAGATGATGTCTCGCCAAGTTGCCCAGGCGGGTCTCAAACCCTCGAGCTCAGGCAATCCACTCACCTCAGCCTCCCAAAGCGTGGGATTACAGGCTGAGCCACCGAGCCCGGCTACATGCCAACTACCAAAGAGACGTGCCAGCTACCAAAGGGACATGCCAACTGCCAAAGAGATTGCCAAGCTACAAGCTAAGAACGAGGGAATCGATTGTGTCCCTGCTCTTGGGCCATCCACAATCTAGATTGTGCACTATTTCTTGCATAGGAGTTTATCAGCCAAGGGAGTGTCAGAGATTGCAGTGAGTCTGAGTAATTAAATTGCATATACATACACAGACACACTACATGCTCTGTATGAAATAAAGACACAATCCCAACTGCTTTCTCCCTAAAACAAAGTTTTAAAAGAGTCAGTAGAGTAGATCTATCAACTCAACTTTAGGAAAACAAGACGAAAAAATATCTAGTAATCTACCCTTGATTTAGCAGGCTCTGTGCCCTCTACTGTACTATTTTATTTTATTTTGAGTTGGAGTCTCACTCTGTCGCCCAGGCTGGAGTGCAATGGCATGCTCACAGCCACCGCAGCCTAGATCTGTTAGGCTCAGGTGATCCTTCTATCTCAGCCTCCCAAGTAGCTGGAACTACAGGCATGCACTACCACACCTGGCTAATTTTTTGATTTATTGTAGAGATGAGGTCTCACCAAGTTGCCCAGGTTGGTCTCTAACCCCTGGACTCTAGCTTCCAACTCCCAAAGTGCTATGATTACAGGCATCAGCCACCACGCCCAGCCCGATAGTCTTCTAAAAGATGTTCATCCTTTCTCATTAACTATATAATCAATTACAGATATACACATCTTGAAATTTTACATTTTATCTTGTTTTAGTTTTTACGTACTTCATTAGCTAAAGAAGAAAATTCTAAAATTTATCATTTTCATAATCTCATAAATTGTTCCCTAATACAAAAGACCCCAACCTTTATTGTTAGATGTGATTAAAATAGAATATTTCTATATCTAAGCACCAAGATAAGATTTAGAACAAAAACTAATGACTGAAAAAGAAAAAAGCAGAAACCTTACCTCTGTGTATCTTTTGTACTCTGATGAATGCCCAGTACACTGGAAGCACATAAACGATGCTCAGAAACACAAGCAGCTGTCAATCTGTGACTCACTTGTTAAATCTATCCAATATGTCTTCCAAATGAACAACTTCTCTTCCCACTCAAATCGCTTGGCAAGTTAAACTTAAAGACTCTCTATAAGTTAATTAACTTCTATGAAAGCCTATCAATAATATGATCAGATCTATTGAAGTCAAATGAATAGCTTTGAGTTTATTTTGGATGTGTTTCTAAGGAGTAGGGCAGTTTTAAAGGAAAGCTTTTACTTGTTACTGGTAATGTGACAACAATGTGCAACTTGGTATGCGTGAACTAATGTGGTCCTAGACTCCACTTACTTACTGTTTTAGGACACAAAGAAGAAATAACCAATATCACTGCTCGATCATTCACATTCTTATGAAGTGAAAGCTTGTTAGGTGGCTGGCCTCTTGGGATTTCAGACTAAGTCTATTATACTCCCTAATAGCCTGCATTTAATAGGCAATCAATATCTGTGAAGAAATTAAATAGCAATATACTTTATATATTCATGCAAACAACAGTCCCATGGATTGGTCATACACTTGATTATTTTTCCCCATGAAAGAATTAAATATGAAAATATTAAAGATGAAAACAGTTATTTCCTTGATATAAAGGCAATAATTTCTAATGGACTTTTGATTACACATTGGGATTAAGATTTTCTTCTCCAGGTTAAGGAATTATTAAAAATAATTTGGATATGTCAGTTTTCACACTTTGCATAACTGAAAAATGAAACCAATCTATATTTGTTTAAACAATGACAAAGGCTTTAAGCAGTTTCATGCATTGAGTTACCATGTTCCAGTCTGTTTCAACTTTTCTGAATATGGATTCCATTTTCCACACACCATTCTCCCATCCAGAAATGGTTTCACTGTTATTTGAAACTCGAACATAACGATCTTTCACAATATTATAACAAAGGTGAAGTTGTTTAGAAATCTTCTCAGTTTCAGAGGGGATAAACAGGGTTTCTTTTCTCTTAAAAAGAAAACAGAATTAGTTTTTCAACATTATGAACGATGTAAAAAACAAAATAGAGGAATCATTATGTATACTAGTGGTAAGAAACTTCCTCAGATTGAAAATGAAAAAATTGTGCCACTGAATAATTTGGAAAATATTTTTATATTAAACACAATCAGTGCGATATTGATAAAGCACCAAACATTAGAAAAAAGATAAGAAGTATGAGCTCTGACTTACATTTTTGTGTTTGATGAATTAATTCATCTTCCTCTTTTTCTACCACCGCCACTGTTGCTTACTTTGCGACCACCATTGTCTTCTAAAGTTGACTCTCAGCTTTTAACTTTTACCTCTCTTATCCATGCTCCACATAGCAAGGAAAGTGATTTTTTAAAAAAATGTAAACTGGAAAATGTCACTTTCCTTCTTAACTCACTTCACTGACTTCCTACTGCCCGTAAACTCCCAACTCTCTCCTAAGGCTAACAAGGTCCATATGAGCTCTCCCCATCTACTTCCCCAACCAGGCCTCATATAACCCTTCCTTTCATTTCCATGCTCCTACCATGCTACTTTCCCTTAGGTTCTTCCAAAAGCTCCCACTGGCTTCTCCCTCCTGGCCTTGACGCAGGCTGCTCCCTCTGTCTTGAACACTGTTCTTTCTGCTCTCCATATACCTGATTCTTTCTCATTTTCAAGCCTCAAGCTAAAGTCATTTCATCAGTGTCCTTTCCTGACACCCTAAGCTAGGAGAGCAACTGAGGGGCACAGCTTGAAACAGTCTTTTGCTTGCATAATATTATTTTAAAAGCTCATGTTTTACCTTAAGATTCCAGGCAATTTTTGCACACTAGTCCGATATTTCATGGAACATTTAAAATCTAAGACTAAGATAAAACTTTTGTTTCTGGAAATGATATCACCAACATTCCCTTCTTTTTCCAATTGATTACAAGATTTAGTTCTAAAAGTTTTTAGCAATTAATTTTTTTCTATTTACTTTTAAAACAAATATCTATTTCCAAAGGGAAAAATGATTTCTTTTTAAATACAAGGCCCTAAAATGGTCCCTAGCAATTGAGAAATTAAAAAAAAATTTCAAATGAAAACAATCTGGGTATATGACCCAATTTATATTTTTAAAGTTAACCAACTTACATGCCATATAAGAGGTGGCACACCCATCCATCAAAAAAAGAAATGAAGACCTAAATAATATCCACATTTTAAATTGAACACAGCTGTGAATTAAATGAGCTCTTTAACTGGCTTCATTGAGATTTAAACTTGTAACTTGCACTGCATCAGCACTGTCAGCAGTGATCTGGATTATTTGTTGAATTTAGATCTTGTAATTCTATGGCTGAACCATACTTCTAACTGCCTGCTACAGGAGATGGGATAAATTAAAAAGCAAACGTAAGATTTATTGGGGATAGTTCACTCCTTTTGGGCATATTCTTTTACTAGAGAAATGAGTTGCAACAAGGGCAAATTTATGAGAAGTAAATATAAAACGTTAACTTGTTTGGAAATGTTTATGGCTATTGTGATGGGCTATTTTCCTTCCAAGCATTTGTCACTGTATATCTTCCTAGATATCTATATTAAATACTTTCCAGTAACTCAACTTTAAGCTCCCGAAGGGCAAAGGACAGTCTACTGTACTGTTTAAATGTCCATTACAAAACCTAGCACATTCATTTCTACCTAGTCTCTAACTATAGGACTTAACTACAGAAGTTATATTTCTATGGTTTAAATTATATTATTTAATTTTGGGAGATTAATCAAGTGATAATAGTTTTAATAAAGTAATAATCACACCACCAATAATTTCTAGCAAATACCAGATGTACACAAGCAAATACCAAGAAATATACACTTTCATCAGCTGAATGACCTAAATTCTGTGTTTTCCCCACTGTACTTTATAAAGTTTTAATGGGGGGGAGGTGCGTGGGGGGTAAAACAAGGTTTTTCTACACGCATTAAAATCTCATTTTAAAAGACAAGAATAGGCACTTTACAAGAGAGGATATCCAAAAGTTTAAAGAACAGGTGTTCAACTTGATTAGTCATCACCAAAATGCAAATTAAAGCTGCAATACTACTATATACCTCCTGAATTGCTAAGAAGACAGACAATACCAAGTGTACTTAAAGATGTGTGCAGATCTTATGTATATGCTGGTGAGACTATAAATTGTCATAACCACCTAGGAAAATTGTGTGGCAGTGTCTACTCAAGCTGAACATATCCATACACTACTACCTAGCACTTCTCCTCCTAGGTTTATACCTAACAGAATGCCTTAATAAATTCAGTGAAAACATGAATAGAAATGCTCACAGCAGCACATTTTATAACAGCCAGAACCCAAAGAGCCATTAGCAGTAATAAATTATGGCACAATCATACAATGCAATATCAAATAGCAATGAGAATAAATGTGTATGAATCTCACTAGCATAATGTGCAAAAGATATACACAAAACAGTATGATCCCATTTATAGAGAGCGCAATAACAGGTGAAACGAATATGGGGCATTAGGAGCCGGGGTAATGGTTACTTTCTGGGAATAGAAGGCAGTGACTGGAAGGCAACTCATACCATGCTCATCTCTGGGGTGCTGGTGAGCTGTTTCTTATTTTGGGTGGTAGTTACATGGGTGCTAAAATTGTAAAAATGCATTGAGCTGTACATTTGTGATTTGTGTGCTTTCTTGTATATTCTTCAGTAAAAGTTATACTACACTGAAAATTTACATAAGGTAAAAAAGTTTAAAAATCTCATTTTAAAATGCTTTGCTAACTCCCATGTGACTATAGTATGTCAATCAATTATTGGTTCTTGTCAAATGTTTGCATGTTTAAATAATTATACAGTTAACCAAAAGGTCACAGTCAATGCAGTTTTCTGTAAGCAAAGAGCACATCACAGGAAGCACGAAAGTAAAAAGAGAATCATGCTATAATGAATTAAATACCTCTAGACCCATTTCACCTCGGGCTACTCTCCAAGCCACTGACCCAGATATTCTTCCACCAAGTTCTCCAGGTTTAGGCGTTTTGGGAGATATAAATTCAACAAGCTCCACAATTATCCTCTGGAGAAGTTCTTTTCTTCTGTTTTCTGATAAAGATAGTTGCCTCTGTAGTTCATGTTTAAAAACAAAGTTGTTCAGATTAGGAGAATGTAGAAGTCTATCTCTAAGTAAGAATATACCTAAAACATTTGCAATTTAAAGGGTCATGAAAGAAGCAACCAATTTTATTTTCTTATGTATATTACTCAAAAAATAAAAAGAACACTGTGAAAAACTTAAAATAATTTAAAAAGCTTGGACAGGTGCGGTGGCTCACACTTAAAATCCCAGAAATTTGGGAAGCTGAGGGAGGATCGCTTGATCACAGGAGTCTGAGACCAACTTAGGCAACGTGGCCAGACCTAGATGCTACCAAAAAAAATAAAAATCAACTGGACATGGTGATGCACATGGTGATGCCTGTAGTCCCAGCTACTGGGAAGGCTGAGGCGGAAGGATCACCTGAGCCCAGGAGGCTAAGGCTGTGGTGAGGAGTGACTGTGCCACTGCCCTCCTGCCTGGGTGACAGAGTGAGACTCCGACTCAAAAAAAAAAAAAAAATACGAATGTTATGTTGAGAAATCATTTAACACCTACTTACAGCTCACCATGACTTCTACTACCTTGGATTTATTTGAAATGAAGGTAGCAACTTGTTTCTAGACATGATGATCTGGACTGGCTTGTATCAGACCAGTTGCCTTGCTGAGAAAAGCTAGGTAGACACACGCAAAAAACACACACACAAGAACACCTATTTGAATGCAACAGAAAGCTACCAGAACAGTCAGAGCTTGAGAAGCCGAGATGCCAGGGGGAAATGAACTGAGGTGAAGGGAACATACAGCACCTCCTTTCCCTTCTAGGCATGTCAATTATTAAGTGGCAGGAGGAGAAGAGGTTGAGAAACCAAGCGCAAAAGGGTGACTAAAGTGCTGAAACACAAAGCACAAGTTTCAGCAACTCACAGTGCTGGGGGAAAAACAGAGTCTTCTGAGGAAGGGGCTCTAACAAATACTGCAGGTTTGCGATCTCTGAAGGGCTACACATTTGAAGAACAAATTCCAAACAGACTGAAGCCTCATCTTGAATCTCAATTGCTGATTAGATCAAGGTGATGTGCCCTGTTCTATTGTCTGCCAGGGCAAAATCAGTTGTTTATTCTCTAAATTACAAAAAAACTCCACATGTATAGAATTCACCATTGCAATACTATCAAAGGGACACAGAAACTGATCCTTTCACCTTGGACTTCAGTTCATCTCCTCAGAAGTAGTCATTGTTAATAATTTCCTGGGCCTTGTTTCAGATATTTCCATACATGGATATGTGTGTGTATACACACACAAACACACACACAAACACACATACTACATAAATATGCATGTGTGTCACTATAGTCAAGGCACAGTTACTTCAATAAATAAAACAGGTACTACAAATATTGAAATTTTGTTTTATTGAACTTTGAGATGAGACATTTTAATCCAAAAAAACTCATTATAAAAAGAGTTCTCAAAATTTTCAATGAACAAAAAGACATTAACATATTAAAATGCCTGTGTAATAATGCTACTGCTTTCAGAATTTCAATGACTTAAAAATTGAGATTCTTAATTGCATAAAAAATTTTGAATATCCTCTTGAAAAAGATGAATAGTTATCACATCCATCACATACCTGCTTATTAAGCCCATTAATAGTTTCTCGAAGTAAATCTTCCTTAATCTCAGTTCTTCTAGAGATCACCTCTTCATGTTTACAAGAATATCGCCAAGTGACATCAACTACCTGAAACAAATTACGGAATATAAATATTTAATGAGATTACAACCATCAACCTTTATTTGCTAAATACCTAGAATGTACGTACTCTTAAGTGCAGTTTTAAAATATTACCCTTTCTTAAAAGTCTGAGAAAGAAATGGAAGAGAATATGCCTTTTATTCATTTTCTAATAGGTATACCACCAAGAAACACTATGATAAAAAGATGACATTTTCAGAATCTTAGCTTTTTAAGATTTATCTCCAAAGCTGGTTCCACAAAATTCAACATATAAAAACCTTATCCCTTTTTATTATGTATATTATAGAATGCATATTCTGGAACTGATTTTTGACAAAGGCACAAAGACGATTCAATGGAGAAAAGGTAATCTTTTCAATAAATGGTACTAGAACAACCCATTACCTATATGTAAAAACAAAACAAAAAGAAAACTTCAATCCACACCTTGGACCATATATAAAAATTAGCTCAAAATAAATCACAGACCTACATATAAAACTAAAAATACTAAATTTATGAGAGAAAATGTAGAAAATCATTATGACTCCGGGCTAGACAAAAATTTCTTTTTTGAATGCAACATCAAAAAGCACAATCTATAAAGAACAAATTGGTAAAATGAACTTCTATTTCTTCTCTTCAAAAGTCATTAGCAATATAAATAGACAAACTACAGATGGGAGAAAAATCTTTGTACAGTATGTATCTGACAACAAACTTATATAAAAATGTATAAAGGACTCTCAAAATTCAACAATAAGAGCTTGGCATGATGGCTCATGTCTGTAATCTCAGCACTTTGGGAGACTGAGGCAGGAGGACTGCTTGAGCCCAGGAGCTCAAGACCAGCCTGGGCAACACAGTGAGACCTCATCTGTACAAAAAAATTTAGCCAGACATGGTGACATGCACCTGTGGTCCCAGTTATTCAGGAGACTGAGGTGGGAGCATTGCTACAGCCCACAAGTTTGAGGCTGCAGTGAGCCGTGATAATGCCACAGCACTCCAGTCTGGCAACAGGGAGACTGTGACTATAAAAAAAAAAAAAGAAAAAAAACCTGTCATCAGGGAAGTACAAATGAAAATCACAATGAAATGTCACTACACACCTACTAAAAGGGCTAAAATTAAAATGGCAGATCATTCTCAATGTTAGGAAGAACATGAAAAAACTGGGAACTCTAACATACTGCCGGTGAAATGTAAAATGGCAAAATCACTTGGAAAACAGTTTAGCAGTTTCTTAAAAAATGATGTCCACCCACCAAACAATCCAGCCATTTCACTCCTAGGCAAAGGGAAAAACAAGCATATGCACCTGTAAAAATGGGTGTGCCCGAATGTTCACGGCAATTGAACTTGAAATAGTAAGAAACTGGAAACTACCCAAATGCCTATCAACAGTTTTGATACACTATGCACATCATACAATGATTACTGATTGTAGTGATGATCTCACAGGTATATGTAAATGATAAAACTTATTTAAGTTGTACACTTAAAAAATTTGGAGCTTACTCTATGTTGATTATACCTCCATAAAAATGTCACATAAGGAAAAAAAATTTTATTCTTGGAAAAAGTTTGGTCTTTTATGCCCTACCTCATCTTTAGAAAACGCTATGACATAGGAAAGCTTCTTGCCCCATCCTATCTCATAAAGCAGGGGTTTGTCACAGACATCTTCACACGCATCACAATGCAGCCACCGCTGCTGGGAAGGAGAATAGACTTCTGTCCAGACATGGTCTACTCAAGTGAAAGATATGGGGGCAATGGAAAAAAGGAAATGAAAATTAAGTTTGTAAAACCAGAATGACTTCCAATAACTATACACAAACTCCTAAGAATCACATAATAAATTTATAATAGTCTAAATTTTATTTAATAATGGTGAGCATTTTTGGCATACGAGATTTTAAAATACTTATATTAATTTATCTGTGTCTCTATAGTCCCTGAAGATGTTTTGGGGATAATCTCCTCTAATGCGGTAGTTTTAGGCTTAATGTGTGCTGTAACTCTTAAGAAGGTAAACACTGAACAACAGCATCAAAAATATCAGGCTCAGTTTGCCATTGTGAAGGAGTTAATACCACTTCTGAAATCACAGACTCTCTCTCTGGACTTAAGACCCAGAACCAGCAGGAGGTCTAATAAGATCTCTGGTTACCGATGCTCTATATTGGATTTCAAGAGAAAAACTATTAACTGAAGGTTTCATTTAACTCTAAAGACAACAACAAAAAAACAAACAAACAATGGAAATACAAGTAAACTCTAAGAACAGGGAAAACAACTTTTGAACGTGTAGACAATATGAGTCATTTCTAAGTAAGGACAACACAAATATTACATGGCTTTTATTACAGTATTTTTGTATTCTGAGATATGTTTATTAAATCTTTTATAGTTATCCCTACAAAAATGAAGATTTCTATAGCACATTATTTCACAAGTTCCTATCCATATAGAAACAGTATTACTATAGCTGAGTATAGTGGCTTATGCCTGTAATTCCAGCACAGGAGGCTGAGAAGAGAGGACTGCCTGAGTCCAGGAGTTCAAGACCAGCCTGTGCAACTTGCCAAAATCTTGTCTCTATGATAAATCAAAAAATTAGCTGGATGTGGTGCTGTGTACCTGTAGCTCCAGCTACTCAAAAGGCTGAGGCAGAAGGATTGCCTGAGCCCAGCAGCAGATTGAGGCTGTGGTAGTTATGAGCGTGCCACTGCACTCCAGCCTGGGCGACAGAGTGAGTCTCAGACTCAAAAAAATAAAATAAAATAAAAAGCATTACTGTAAATTCTATGGTAAATTGTTAATGAAAGAATTAAGACCTAGTGCTTGATCTATAAATAGGGAGACAACAGTTTACAATAATCTAATGTATATTTCAAAATAGCAAGAAGAGAATAATTTTAATTCAGATGTTTCTAGTGTAAAGAAAAGCATTTAAATTGACAGATATCCCAGTTAAACTGACTTGTTCTGTACACGTTGTATGAATGCATGAAATTATCATATGTATATCTGTTATGTATCAATAAAAGTAAAATAATAAATAAGAAAGGAAAAAAAGAAAAGAATATAGTGCAGAATACCAGGCAGAGTGCTAGGTGTTTTACAAAAACCTTGTGATCCCTTCAAAAATCCTGGGAGGCTGGTGTTATTATTATTTTACAAGGAGGCAAATGGAAGCTCAGTTGGAAAAGTCAGGAAGTAACAGAAAATGATGGGCTCAAAATGCAAACCAAACCTCCAGGTGTGCAAAGCCCTACTAACCCTCTGCTCACATGACACTTACCTGTGTGATCCCAAACATAGCGAGCTTCAAACCCAAGAGCACGGCAGCACAGTGTAAAACAGTTGGCCCATTCGCCGCACCGTCCACATCTCGTTTCCAAAAGTTTCTCGGGGTTATTATATCTGGTTTACCAAAAAAAGTATCTTTGACTTATTATCAAAATTAATATATTTAAAGAATTTATATTACCTCTAAATAGAAATGTTTCTTTCTTATTTTAAAATACTAATTAAAGAATACATGAGGCACTGTGCTAGGATCTTTGGTGAAAAATGATTAAACATTCAAGAATGGCAAAAGTTAACTGAAAAATTAAAATGTCCTTAGTTTAAAATGTAGAGACATGAGGGGTTACTTAGACTGGGCAAATTTTTAAATTTTTCCTAATTAAAACAAACTTCTGCCTTTAAGGAGAAAATGATATGATCATACTGTATTATAGTTTCTAAGGATTACTTTAAATACATCATTATATTTACTATCACAATGATCAGTGTTATCATTACTAGTATTGTTATTGTGCCATCAGTATTATTATTAAAGTTATCAAAAATTTAAAAGTATGTATAAAAAAACAGAATATTTTCAGCATTAACCATGCTATGACCATACTCAAATTATGTTCTAGAACAAGAGCCAACAAATTCCTTATATGAGGACAGATGGTAAATAATTTAGCTTTGTAGGTCATGTGGTCTCCATCACCAACATTCAACTGCTGTTGTAGTATGAAAACAGTTGGACCAAGTAAATAAATCACCATGACTATGTTTTAATAAAACCTCATGTTTATTAGATGCGGGCTGAACTTAGCCTGCCAGCTACAGTTTGCTCATCTACCTTCTAGAGGAATCTACTTCTGGTAATTAAGTGAAAGATACAGTTCATTTAATAAGAAATCACCTCTAACCATTCCGTGCAGCGATCACTCTGACTTCACTGTTAGGTACCCACCTTGGGAATCGGTTGCTGAGCTGGCAGGCATCACAGTAATGATCCTCCACGTTGTTTGTGTCCCACTTCAGCTCGTCATCACTGGGCAATAACGATTTACCTCTAGACCTGGTCTGTCCGCCACATTTGCTGCACAAAATGTTATTCACCCAGTGGAAAAACTCCTCCTTAAACCAGTGTAAAAGCTCCAGCAAAAGAAAATCGTCATCACTCACATTACTACCTGAGAAGTTAAAAGAGAAGCAAGTCAGATCTAAAGCTGACAAAATCTAAAAACATCCACACACCTATTTATTCTCCCAAAAGGAGTTGGAATTTATAAAATCGTAAGATGATATAAAAGGTTTCTTCAACTAAGATACAAGAAAGACTGTCAGTTTATTGTAAACTGGGCTGAAATATGATGCTATGTATAGAGTGCACGTTTAGAGCAGCACGACATTTGCCACTTTGTATCTCTAACTGATGTTCTGCATCAACAAGCAGGCAGAACAGAATGACCTCTCAGGGAACTATGGTCAGTTTGGAATTGATCCTGAAGTTCAAGGAAGGTAGGCAAGTCTGATTTTTAAAAACTTTAAAAATGGCTACGTTAAATGTGCTATCATGTATATATACAAGTAAACACGAAACAATCACAAAGTCACAGGCAGAAATCATAGAATGCCAAACATTTTAAAAAATCATCCCATTAGCTTTCCTATCAGGGCTTCAACTGTACAACAGAACCCATCCCGGAACACTCATCCTAAAATACCTAAAAACACAGCCAAATCTACAGTGTATATAACAACCCTAGCAAGTAATATAATAGGTAGTATTACACCCACTTCAGCAAATAAAAAGATCTTTCTTGATCTTATTCAAGACTATGGTATATATTCAAGAATATTTTTATAACTTTGACTAGGTAAGGCCTTCTTAAGCAACATACAAATTGTAAAATCAATAATGGAAATAAATTAAATTTTTTAATATTTAAAACTCTTAAGTTTCAAAAGACACATTAAATGGATTAACAAAGAACTGAAAGGAAAAAACTGAAGCCTAACAAAGAAAACATAAATATCTAAAATACATAAAGAACTTTTACAAATCAGTAAGAATATTAATAAGCCTATTTTAAAAATTCATAAAGTCCATCACAGAAATTCAATAATCTCATCAAGCAGAAATACATACTCTTAGATACTTCTGGTATATACCGGAAAGCAATTGTTTGATAGGATCCACTCTAGTATGAAAGTGTCACACAACCTTGACACGTTTGGCATCTATCTGAGAGAAATACGCACGAGGAGACATGTTTTATAAGGATCTCCACTGCAGTAGCATTTAGAACAGAAAAAACTGGTCCATCAATAGGAACAAATTATATAAATTAAATAAAATACGTGTGCTAGGGAACACTATAGGGAGGTTAAAAAGACTTTCAGGACAAATTCGTAAATGAAAAAACCAAGGAGTTGAATATATGTGGGGTAATAAATTTTATGAAAACCCCACATAATTTTTTTTTTTGAGACATGGTCCACTCTGTTGCCCAGGCTGGAGTCTAGTGGCACGTCACAGCTCACTGTAGCATTAAACTCCTGGACTGAAGTGATCCTCCTGCCTCAGCCTTCCAGAGCATTAGAATAACAGGCATGAGTCATCAAGCCCGGCCACTCCTTTGGCAAAGATATGTGCTTCCTCGGAATTTCATTGATCCTTACTTTCTATTTCAAACCTTATTAGAAATAGCCTTTGTTTCATTTCACTGCTAATCATTTTTGAAAAAAAAAAAAAATGAATTCAGTATACACTGCTCTGCCTGAAAGTCAATGTGAAACAAAACAGACTCAGCCTACCTGGTCCCCCACTGCTTTATATACACCCAACCCTACAAACAGTCAGACAGTATTCGTCATTGTTTTCCAAATAGAGCCCATCCTTTTCTGCCTCCATACATGTTGATCACTACGCCTGGAAGAAAATCCATGACTCCTGTCTTGGCGTGTTCTTGACATCTCAGATTATAAATCCCACTTATCCTTCATGACCTTGAAAGTCCAATCTTTTACTGATGTTCATAACATCTCACTACCAACCTGATGTGTTGTTTCTTTTTTATTTCAATTAAAACTTTTTAAGTGTGAAGTATATGTACATAGATCCTAAAAGTCACACCATAATGTGATGATGTTATGGATGGATGGTTTATCTTCCCATTGTCCCAATTTTATACAGAAAACATGTACTATCTTTATAATTAGAAGAAGAAGAAAATGTTGGAGCAAATGTCAGCAGAAAGCAGCAGTTTTTTATGGAAAATGGACTTGAAGCCTTAGACTTGAAGGATTCCTAGTACACTGGTAAGACCATTCCCACCATGAAGACAGATGAACAAATGCATCAGGACAGCCTTACCATTCACCTAACTAATGCTCCTTTTTGTGGATTCATGTTTCTTGAGCAATTTCTTGACTGCTTTTTTCCTAAAGAGAAAGAACATGCTGGAACACAAATTCTGTCTCTGGAATATTTCTCATTGCAATTTATTAATTTGGCAACATGTTTTTAAATTTTATTTCCTACATTAAATTGTTGGACTCTGCTTCACACTTATTTGGTTTGTATATTTTAATTCTTCTCCCCTGTTCAGCTGCCTTTTTTTTTTTTTTTTTTTTGAGTTGGAGTCTCACTCTGTCACCCAGACTGGAGTGCAGCGGCCGCTCCTCGCCACCGCAGCCTCGACCTGCTGGGCTCTGGCGATCCTTCCACCTCAGCCTTCCAAGTAGCTGGAACTACAGGCGCGCGCTACCACGCCCGGCTAATTTTTTTGATTTATTGTAGAGATGAGGTCTCACTTGCCCAGGCGGGTCTCGAACCCACGGGCTCAGGCAATCCACTCACCTCAGCCTCCCAAAGGCGTGGGATTACAGGCTGAGCCACCGAGCCCGGCTTCTCCCTAGTGTTTTAATTATGATAGCTAAAATGTTACATATAAAAAGAAATATATATATAAGTAATGTTTTTATTTTGGTGCTATGCCATATCTCTCCATATGTTATTTTTTAATGTTTTTTAAAAAATGTTTATTGTTTGAAAATT
>CAUYQG010212861.1:0-35448 GCA_963574415.1 Tarsius wallacei | reverse complement strand
AACCTGTGAGGTAGGTGTTGTCATCCTCAAGCAAACGAGGGAAGAATTCCCCAAAATGAAAATTATTTGTTAAAAATTGTGTAATTATGTTTATATGTTTAAACTTTTGTCACCTTCAAAGTACTCTCCGATGCAATATACTTATTGAGATGCTTTTTCCATCACTCGAAACTGTTTTTGAACTTTTCAGTGTTGATGCCTTTTAGTGCTTCTGCTGTTTTTTTGTTTCACTTCTTCCACATGGGCAAAATGTTTCTCTCTGAGGACGTTTTTCAACCATGAAAACGAAAAAAAAAATTTTTCAGGGAGAGATGGGGTGATTAGGAAATGTGGGGTATGGAGGTCATGCCATTTTTGGTCCAAAACTGTTGAACACTCAAGTTGGTGTGGGCAGATGCTCTTGTAAATCACCCACCATGAAATGGGCAAACATGTTGAAAGACTCCAGAAATAAAAAGTTCACTGAAGCCAAACTGAGCCTCTCACAACAATGCTAGCTGATACACTGATGCCAACGTGTTCCTGGAACACTTATCTAACATATCCCAAACCTGTACTACAAGGGACTCGCCCTCAAGAAAATAATTTCTTTTGGGGGAGCTCTTCTCGCATTTAAGAAGTCTTATCCTCCTGCAATATCTGAACCTGAAAACCCAAAAGCTCAAGTTTACCTAGCTAATAAGTAAATAAGACTAGGGCCTCAATCTGGTTCATCCCATTCTGAAAATGTTTTGTTATGAAAGTCCTATAGGCAGTAAAACATTGGACTCTGTATGGCTAAATAGCATATTTATGTCATTGAACCTGAAACCATACTTATAATTTTATGCTTTTTTCCCACATATAATTAGGATATAGATATCCAGGGATACCTTAAAACCCATTTGTTGAAGGTGCAGACATTTCATCAGCCTGAACATCTCATAGGAATGTTTTTATCCCAATATCCTGTTTACTTTTCCACTATGTCTATATATGCAAAATTGGACTTCTACTGTACATGTCATATATGTTTTGGATCATTTATTATATGTACTTAATCCAAATATAAAATCTCAGCCCACCTTACTAGGTGTATAAATTTGTTCAGCAACATAAGAAAATTCTTAGGCATAAGACCCATTCCCCTTTGCCATGAGATTCAACAATTCTACTTCCACGTGGCCAGCAGAAATTCTATTCTTTTGTCTACAACCAAATAAATACTTATAGCAGCACTATTTACACTAGCATCAAATTTAAACATCTCTTATGCCCATTAAAATAGAATGGATAGATACATTTTGATATAGTCATACAATAAATGAGAGAAAATCTTTACACAGAAAAATATGGGCATAGTTCACAAATATGAAGTCAAATGAAGAAACATCACATATAAAAGAATATACATTGTAAGTTTACATTGATGTAGAGCTAAGTAACTTCTCACACATTTCATATTTGAATTCCTTAGCATTATGTCAAACTTTTACATGATCACCTGTAGTATTTGAGAACTTGTTGCTTCAGATTGTATTTGGGGGCTCATATAGTGATATAAATTAAAAATACACTCCCCTATGCAAAATAGAATAATTACCTCCCAACACAGAAGAGAAAATAAATCTAACTTTTTAGACATTGTAAGATAAGTTTGACCTGTGAAGTGTATTAATGTCATTCATTATTGCTGAAAGATCTAGAGACCTTGAAAAATGAGCTACAATAGAGGGCACTATAGAGACACTTTGTTATGAAAGGATATAGGTGCAGTGACGTTGTTTGAGATAACATGTCAACGGAATGTTATCTGAAATAGTAATTGGATATGTTTGAGATAGCAATGGAGATTGAGGCTACTAAAACCTATGAATAGGCATTTAGGATTAATTAAGTACAAAACCTGAGCTTTCAATTGTTAAACTCTCAAAAACTAAATAAGCGGCTACTTTCTAAATGAAACATTTCTCCTACCATGGAAATGTTAGGTAGGATCATGTCACAATTCAGGTAATGTACACATGGTTTTACCAGACTACTAAGGGTCTTTTTCAACTTCAAATGTTATGCAAAATATTTATAAACACACACATACACACATTATTTGAATTACTTTTAACCACTTTTACTGCTTTGAGAGGTTGTGTGTGTGTGTGTTTGTGTGTATGTGTGTGTTCCTTTTTGTTATTTTACCTTTTGGAGTAAAATATAAAAACAAATGCACATCAAAATATGATATGGCAAATCTTTCCCAGAAGCTTTAGCAATATCAACACCGATGGTGTTACAGTACACAGATTATACAACTCACAGCTGTGCTATATGCAGTTGTTCTTTTGCTTTCTCTCATGTGTTCTGCCCCACATATTTTAAAAGGGTTTAATGTTGGTGTTTCAATTCAATCCCAAAAGACTACTTTGTATATTATTGTTGTTCAATCTTGCCTTCATAATCATTCCTATGCATATGGCCTATTGGAATGCAACCGTTTATATCTTTAGGAGGAAAAATGGGAAGTCACAGATCTAGAACAAT
Source organism: Tarsius wallacei (assembly GCA_963574415.1). Taxonomy (NCBI): domain Eukaryota; kingdom Metazoa; phylum Chordata; class Mammalia; order Primates; family Tarsiidae; genus Tarsius; species Tarsius wallacei. The sequence continues at coordinate 32,931 of CAUYQG010212861.1, read as the reverse complement.
AATCAACTTGAACTCATGCTGCTAGCACAGGTATGGATTTTTAATATAATCTCAGGCAGAGAAATGCTTCCAGGCATGTTTTCTCAGTCGGGAGTTAAGGAGAGCATATGCACAATGGCAGACACCAGCTACTCGCCTTGGGCTGGTTGAAAGATAAAGTCATTGTAACCCTGGAGTTTAAATCAAGTGTAGTACTCGATGCCGTCTGGACTTACACTTACTATTCACACTATGTTTTAAAAGAAAGCTGACATTCACAGAAGTAAAACACATATATTGTCCACTCTGTAGCGACTGATAATTGATATTCCAAAGACATAGTTTGACTTGAATTCAGATTCTGTTTATTTTGAACAGTTAATCAACACACTTCTGGGCATGTTAAAAAACATAAATTAATAAATAAATAAGAGAAAATTAAGAATTTGTATCATAAAAATTGAACTACTTAGCTCTGATTGCTTTTTTTTTTTTTTACTATGAGGACCAGGATATCAGAATACTGTCCTATTTTACCTAAAAACATAGGATTTTAGAAATTCATCATCAGCAATCATCTATGTACATATTCTGTATACGTGTGTGTGTGTGTGTGTGTGTGTGTCGTAAACACAACCATAGAACTCTGGAAACTGCCTGCATTTTTTAGAGATCTTTGTTGAGACCCACAAAATTACCTCACAAAACAAGATTATCTAAAAATTTGTTAATTGATATTTTGAGAGTAAGAAGTCAATGAAAATTTTCTCATTATGTCCACCAAAAGAAGTAGCATTAATAGGTTTACCTGCACTGTAAGCTCATATTAGCAAGCTTACACGTTAACTATTATATACAGTGGTTATATATAGTGGTTAACATGTAAGCTTGCTAATACGTATTTTATATATATATGTATATTTATATATATAATTCTAATTTAGAGATTCAGAAAGAAAGTCATTCAGACCGGCGTAGGCCAAGTTCTGATAGTAAGTATTTTATCATAAATTTGGAACGCATATATATATTTTAAGGACAAGTTATAATGAAGGTGTTTTTTAACAGCTGAACTACCATGTCATATCCTTTTTGTAATAGTCTATCTTTAAGTTTTCGATTTCCATTGCCAAATTTCTAAATACAACTTTTAAGAACAAATAATTTTTATTTATATTAAAATTAATATAACTTGCTTCTGCAAATCAAAATACCTACAATTTTTTAAAAAAATATGACAAAGAATGAATGAGGCTTATTTTGCAAAATTGCAACTCCTGAACAAATGAGTCATAGGATTATATGAGAATAGTCAAATGACATCATTAAGAATGTTGTTGGAAATTTGTATATGAAAGTTGATATGAATAACACTCTAAAACATAGGTTTCCAAAAACTTAAATATTTTCTTTAGCACCTATTCTCATTAGATACAAATCAAAGATATCTAGATCTGATGATGTGGGATGATGATGGTAGGCATACCTGCCAGATAACAAGAGTATAGATTTTACAATTATCAAAGGTTATGCAGACCTGTTCTTTAACCCTCACTGCAGCCCTAGAAAATGACTTAAAGTAGTGCCTCATATGCAGCAGAAACACATAAATGTTACTGATTCAATATTGTAGGTTATAGAATTGCCATGTTCCAGGTAAAATAATATCTCTAAAACTTTTGCCTATTATAACGCAGGGAGTTTGGAATTGTGGCATGGAAACGAGATCTACTGAGGTCAGTGTTTTTTCACTCAAGTACGTATTCCTGTAATTTAGGATAATGGCTCTTATTAAAATCCTACTTTACACTCCTTTTATTTAGACTTAATTGAAGACCAAAAGAAGGATGAAATAGCATAGATGGAAATATTTTTTCAGCTTCAAATAAAATATTGTTCATAGCTTAAAGTGACACCTAACTTCATGGTATTATGCAACTTTTTTTAGCCACTGCTTTGAACTTGCCATGAGTCTGGAGGAAGAATTTTTTGTTTGTGGCATCTGTATCTTTGACCCATCTCCAAATGATATTGAGTAAAAAATGTAGGCTTTTATCTTGATCAATGTTACCTTTCTGCTTTTCTAAGGAGACGAAAATATATTGTGCTTTACATAAAGACGTTCTTAATTTTCAGATTAGATTGAGTCTCCTTTTCCTGCCCTTAACTGTTCTGCAGGGTAGTCTTGGAGGTGTCTGCACTACTAAGACAATGGAGTCTTTATGAAATATCCCACAGCAGTGTGATACCATAACTTACTTTCTCTGTAGCACCATTCTTTTTCTTCTCATAGGCCCTTGCACTTGAAAGAAATAAAATAGTCTGCGTCATTAATTTCTATGCCCAAATAAAAAGTTTCTCAGCAGGTTACACATGAGCCATTTCAACTGGAGTGGTCATAAGACAGTCATTAATTATCCAGAAATGAATCTTAAGAATGTGAAAATTGTATTTGTGATATTACATATCCTCTGAGAGGGACTGACTAAAAGCTGGACATTGATGCATTGGCACTATTCAGCAAAAAAATTGAGCATTATTCCACACACTCAGGGACATTAGGCCATAGGTTAGTCATTCAAGATGATCTTAGAGCAAAAGGTTACAATGGCTCATGTATAATGCATTTCATCTCTGTCTGACCAACAGCCATGATTGGTGTTAGCTATGAGCATCCGAGATTAAATCTTAGATTTAATATACACAAGGTAAAAACACAAACATACTTCATCAGCATTTATCTGCATAATTTTTTTCTAAAGCTATTGTCCTTTAGAACAATTGTCTAAGCCAAGATTGATAACACCAAATCATTGCTCTTGCATAAGCACTTAGCACATGTTAATTCATTTAATCCTCAGAACAACCACATGAGCTAGGTATCTAATAAAATTCCCATTTGGAAGATGAGGAAATTAAAACAGAGAAAAGTAACGCTACTTTTCAGAGCTAGCCTTTGGACCTAAGCAGTTAGGACCCAGAATCTGTTCCTAACTCCATGCAGGGATATATAATGTCATTGTTTCTATGGACTTGAACTGAAGCTCTTTGGTGCCTGAAATCTACCTTCACTAATTTTCTGTGTTCAGCAAATCATCAGTTCTAAGCAGTGAACATTATGAGTCCTCTGGTAAAAATGATAATATCCAAAAGCAAGTAGTAAGCGATAATTTACCTCTAAAAAAAGGCAACTTAGCTACATCTAGGTCTCCTTTGCTTTTCGATTTGCATTTTGGCTCTACTTGTGTAATAAGAATGGACAAAATTTCTTTTGAAAACTTTGCTAGTTACAACTCAAAACTCTTCTAGGTTTATGAAGTGTCAAGTCAACCTGCTACTAAATGTTTTTTTAATCATTTTTAATTTATCTGACAGAGGCCTTGCAAAGAATATACAGATGTAATGAATATTTCATAAAGGTATGATTTATTAAGACTTCTCTGTCTTTGCTTCAAAAATTATCCATCCTTCAGAAAGCAAATACACAAAAACTACCTGCTGGTCTAGTAACGAAACCAAATCCCCTGAAGGCAAACCTGGATTTCATAATAACTTCTGGGCCTTATAGAGTGTGGAAAGATAGTCAATGTTCTATTAATATTTTAGCTGGCAAAGGAATATAGTTCTAAGCTACCACATGTGACTGTCAGAACTGTCAGGTATGCTACTGTAAAATTATTAATGATTTAATTTTTTATGAGCTCCATAACTTTTTATATGAAAATAAAATTGATTTATGGTCTAGAGGTAAAGAAAATGCTTATAACAGTTCCTTAGGGTCCCTTAACAATACTGCCAATTCCTTTTCAAATATTCACTGTAACTGGTTACTTTTCCACCCTTGAAAATTACACTTATACGTATTCATCCTTTTCATTTATGAATAGAGGTGCCTCCAAATGAACACTTTTTACTTTTACCACAATATTAATATTATTTCATAGTCTTAGTTACTTATAGTAAATGAAGGCATAATTTGGTACCATCATTGGTTATTATTTGTGGATTATTCACTAGATGAATGCCTTAAAGAACAATAGAAATACCTAAAGCACACATGAAAATGAATATCTGTAATGTACCTTATTCTTATTTTATGTAACTCTGATTTAACATCTGACTTACTCTTACACTGAGTTGCATATCACCTTTAAGAAAAGCATTATATAGAAGGCCAAATGTGCAATTGTCTGATTGGTGCATGTAATCTCCTCACTATCCTAAATATGCATAAGAATGTATTTATTTATGTGTTACAATGGTCATCAATTAGTTGACATCTTGGAATACACCATCAGGGATTTTGTTGTGACAAAGTAGAGATCTACACATGTCACATTTTTAAACAGAATTTTTAGGAGAGTCCTGAAGTTAAATGCTAATGATTCAAACACCGTTTTTTCTTGCTATTATTCTCCAGCCTTTCTGTAATAACATTCTTACAGATTTTAAACTACTTAATTAAAAGCAAATAATTTTCACTAGATTATGATAAACATTTGAAACAGTTGAACATAGGCTTAAAGAGTCTGATTTGATCAATAATTCTTTTTTTGAGAGGCCCACATTGAAAAACATCTTTACCTGACCATGAGATCTCTCTTCAACTTTTAAAAAAGCCTAGATTTGATTAATAGAGTACTGAATTATATAACAAATCTAGATGTGAATAATAGAGTACTAAATTAGATCTCATTGAGTAATATTGTAAAACCTCTATAGTTATTATAATAAAAATTACTATTTTTAAGATACTGAATTATAACTCGTGTACTACCTCCAAATAATCCTCAAAATATCTTTTTAACACTGGATGCCAAAAGGGAAGAAGAGCAGCAAGAATTTTTCATGTTTGGGTAAGAGATAATCCAGTTTGAGACAATTCTATTGGTCTTGAACTCTACAGAATTTGTGAAAAGTGCCTCACAATTAAAACTGAGTATGTGACCATTTACATAATTTCCACAAATCTCAAAGCAAAATCTATATACTAAAAACATAACATTGTTAAGTTGCCTCTTTTGTGCAGCAGGGAAGGAAAAAATTGCTGATCTCAAAGAATTGAAAATTTCTTAAATATCTCCTTTTCTAGAAAAATTAAATTGATGACTTCTGTTTTAATGTGTTTCTAATGTCAGGTCATAGTACCCTGACTTTGTCATTAATACTTCTGTGTAGCACTAATTATTTTGTCAAGGCCAACTTATCCATTAGACACAGTGAGCACAGTGCCCGAGAACAACAATACTCTTACAGACCCACACAAAAGATTTAAATTGTTACAAATAAAAATAGAAAATAAATTTTAGATCAAATAAAAATGTTTTAATATATGACATGGATATATTTAGCTTTATAATAATGCAAACATAAAATATGCTTTTTAAATTTTTTAATGAAAGAAGTGGCCAAAAAAGGCAAAAGCACATATGAACTATGAAAGTCACAACACAGACCTGCATGTTGTAGCTAAGTTATTTTTGTAATGATTTAATTAATCTTTGTGTCCCTTGCTCCACTGTAACTACAAGAGTATTCTTTACCTCATTGTCCAGTGCAAAGTCTGTACATAGCTGGCATTTAATAAATACATGTTGGATCAACAAAAAATGAAGTTATTATGTGTTAATTAATCTAAACAAAACAAAACTTCCTTTCTACTAGAAGTTAATGATTGGAATAAAAGGGAATGCTAGTATAGAGATGCCACATATAAATAATCAGGCATCTAAAGAGAAAACTGAAAAGTGATATCCATAAAGAATATGCACTTATAGTCCTTATAAACCTTTCACTACAAAAATATAATGGGACAATTTAGCATACCAGTTAAGCACAAAAGACTTGGTCTGCCCAATATCCTGATTTCACAAATGTAATATACTGAGACAAGAACCCAACTGTGCACTGCCAGGCTTCTGAACAAAAGAACCCTGGACTGTGAATTTATAAATTGGTGTTGTTAGAAGACACCAAGTTGTAATATGTTGGTAACCTGTTTTAAAGGAATTTAAAACAAAAACATTTGCTATATTAAAATGTATTTATTATTTGTGTCCTTGTATCTCAGCTGAAAAATAGAAACAATATCACTCATTCATTAGTATTGTCATGAGGAATGTGTGTGTGTGTGTGTGTGTGTGTGTGTGTGTGTGTATAATTTAAAACAAATGCTTTCCATGTATAAAGATTTATATAACTTATATAAATATTTTCTATCATCACAACTATAATCTTAAGGAACCAAAACTTCTTTTTAAGCTCATTTCTTATTCTGAAGAAAAACTTGTAAACTCCTTGACTTCCATCAGTAGAATAGCAGTTTCTTCTGATGATGTTTCCTAAAGAGTCAAATTATTACTTTACATGATTCACTAAATATTGAAATAGAGACCACAGTGTCAATTTTAGGTTCTGAGAGTAGTGGTGACATAGGTTCACTTAGTAATTCTCTAGCATGCACAATTTTCTACCCCACAAAACTCTTTTGGGTAACTGCCTTTTCCCCATTATTTAGTAAACTAGCAACCTTGGGCTAAGCCTGCTCCCCTATCCCACCCTAGTCTTAGATGTATATATGTGAACTATGCTTAGCCAATCAGAGTTCTTACCTTGTTAAGCAGTAATTGGTTCAGAGACAGATTGATAATTGACCAAAAATGGAGCAATTTACATTTTCCCTGTGAATTTTCTCAGAGCTATGAGAAGACACTTCTTTTTTTTTTTCCTTCCGTATTCTGGGTTATGCTGAGTTCAAATAAACTGAGAACTGGCAGTAGCTACCATACACCCACACAAAGAGAACTTGCCTGAATATAAGAGGTAAGCAGAGGTGAGCAGTCTTACAAAAGAGAGAGGCAGACTTTTTATATTGTTTGAATCTCTGAATTTAGGCCTTATCAAAGCCTCCTTGGACTTAAAGTCAGATGAACCCATAAAGTACCTGTTTTGTGTAAGCTAATTTTAGATGTGTATCTGACACTTGGAAGATATTTCACATAACACACCATTAAGTGGATATCTTCTATCTAAAACACATAATAGTGTGTCATATTTAAATACTTGTTTTGTAATGTCAAAATTAATGTGTTATAAATTTATATGTTTATGATTTATATATTAATTTATAACATTGCAAGACATAATAAATGGAACTTTGAAAATACTTTGGATATATAAACATTAGAATGTTTTTCTATCAAAGCACAATATTTGGAGTAATTCAAAGTTTTGCCTTACAAAACAGAGAACAATAAAATTTATAGATGTTTATTTGAGATCCTATTGAGTCTACAGTCATACCACCGTGAAGGCACCCAATCTCATCTGAGATCCTACTGAGTGTTTTTGCTGATTTTTAAAAAAATTTCTGTCAATATATAATGTAATTGCATAAATTTACATTTAATATGGTTTTGCTGTCATCTTTTCTAATTTTATGCAGCATATTATCTTAGTCATGTAATATGCAATATTTATGATTGCACATTCCCATTAAGTCTTGTGTTGATATTATACAAATTAAAGTACTGGTGGAATTGAATAGGATATGAAAATTATAATTTATATATGACAGAATTTATAACATATTACTGTTCTTTGAGTCACAATTTATTTTACATTATTGCAATTCAAAAGGTATATTTAATATATTTTATTTAAAATTTGGATATATATTGTGCTTCTGTACTTTTATACTTTCTGTTAAAACTGTTGAACCAATTTTGTATTTCCCTGCTCTAATTAATAGTTTAGGATAACCTGATTTTTTTTTTTTTTTTGTAAAAACAAAAGCAAAGATGCTAAAAAAAGGAAAGTAAAATAAATTATAGACCTCAATTGGAAATCAAATTTGTTATGAATAACATTCATATTTTTTTCTTTTTAGAACAAGGTATTCTTTGGTTACTCATACTGAACTGGAGTGGTGTATTCATAGCTCACTGCAGCCTCAAACTCCTGAGCTCAAGTGATCCTCCCACCTTGGCATCCCATCGTGCTGAGATTGTAAATGTGAGCCACTGCACCCAGCCCTATATAATTTATTATAAAAGCAACATTACTCAAAAGTTCAAAAAAGAGTAGAGTTCTGAGTTTGAAAAGTATTTGCTTCATTTTTTCTGGTGCTGAATATGCTAAAATGACATTCTCTTTGCACAGTCATTCTCAAGTTTTAGTGTGCCTAAGAATGTTTTAAAATACAGATTTCTGGGCTTCACACTGAGAGGTTTTGATTCTGGGTGTGATTTGAATCTCTCTGTAGAGATTGGCTTTGTAGGTGGCAGATCTGAGGTAAGGCCCCAGAATTTGCATTCCTAATAAATTTCCAGGTAATACTAGTACTGTACTAGTACTGGTACTGTTGCTCCTGACAATATTTTTTGAGAACTGTTGTCTTAAAAGACTTTAGACATAAGTTTAAAGCCATGAGGAAATAAATGTTCCCATCACAATCACAGATAATAACATTGCAAGCATAATCTGACACTGGAAGAAAAGAAAAACTAAAAATGTTTTAAAAAATGAGATACTAAATGTGATCTAATTAGGATTAATATTTTTCCTGTTTTGAACATCATTGGATAAGGAAAGAAATCAAATTATAGGAAAAAATAAACACACTGATTTAATGCATGCCATGTTGCTAACATATAATAAGAAAATGAAATTAAACTGCATTAGTGTGAATTATAAAAAAGATTTAGACTTTTGTGTTTAGATGTTAAGATTGAATTGGGTTATTAGTTGCAGTTATTTCAGGTTTCCTATTGACTTTTTTATAAAATAAATTTGGACAGTAAAGATATGAGAAGACTAACATTGAAACAAAAAAGATCGTTTTGGTAAGATGGGTTTTGTAAAGAAACTTCAGCTGACAATTAATATGCTCTGTAGAGATTGGCTTTGTAGGTGGCAGAATTTTTCAGTTACCAAATAGGCTCCATCCATGGCCTCGCTGCAAAATCTACCACCATAGGGTGTAGTGAATGTCAGTGCAACGTCGTTGTGAGAAAGACCACTATTAACCACTCATGGATGGCCAACTCATTCTCAGCCACAGCAGGTTTCTAAAGAGCTATTACAGTTTCCACTGATTGAGGGATCACTTAAATTTCCAAGAAAGTGCACCCTAATGTGTCACTTCTCTAGTAATATATAACACTGTTTCAGCTCCTACCCAAGTAAGTATTCAGCATTTTTTTTTCACTATTCAGATTTGAAAGCTCTGAATTTTCTGTTATCTAGTGGCATAACTTACTAGCATATTGGACAGAGAAATTTAAATATATCAATTCAAACATTCATAAATCACTGTAAGATCTGGGGAAAACAATGGTTTACCTCTAATGGCACTCCAGTATTAGATGGTTCATATCTGAGTCAAATCTAGACTGACATTCTTTTACTCATTCTTTCAACCTAAATTTGATAAGCACCTATTTCTTTGCCAGTCTTGATACAGAAAGTGAGTATACATAAATGAATAAGGCTGTATGGTAATGTAATTTTTAACTTCAATAAGCCTTGTTTTGCGGGGCAAAAAAAAGAGGATTACAGTTTCACAGCCTCCAGTGTTATTATTAGACCTGTGGCTAATTTTGACTAGTACATAATGTTCAGAAAAGTTTTGGGTCACATTTGAAGTAGATCATTTAACCACTGTTGCAACACATTTCAAAGTCAGTTTTTGCTGCAATTAAAACAAATTATTTATTATATTACATTTTTAAAAGGGTTAAATCAGTTAGTTGCACTTTTCATTTACAAATTGTGTTTGTGTGAATATTTTAAATTTGGAAAGTGTCCTGCAGAATATATGACCTTAGCCGGGCTCGGTGGCTTAGCCTGTAATCCCGCGCCTTTGGGAGGCTGAGGTGAGTGGATTGCCTGAGCCAGCGAGTTCGAGACCCGCCTGGGCAGGCGACACCTCATCTCTACAATAAATCAAAAAATTAGCCGGGTGTGGTAGCGCACGCCTGTAGTTCCGGCTACTCGGAAGGCTGAGGCGGAAGGATCGCCGGAGCCCAGCAGGTCGAGGCTGTGGTGGCCGGGAGCGGCCACTGCACTCCAGTCTGGGCGACAGAGTGAGACTCCAACTCAAAAAAAAAAAAAAAAAAAAAGAATATATGACCTTAATCCAGTTTGTTTCACCATGGCCACATCTGGGGAGAAAGAAAACCAGGAAAATGGGTGAGATGAACCTCCAGGATTGCATTATAGGCATTAATTTTGTTCTGCAAACATTAATTTAGTCCAGCACCTAAAGTCTCCTAGATTTCAACCCCTGAAGTAGAGTGGGAAACCTTGGTGGGTAGAGGCTGCTTTTGCTCCCAACTCTTGTACAGTCTGAGGAGAAAGAGAACTATGCTGTTCTTGTTGCTTTGCATAAGATTTTTCTTCTTTACTTAATTTGTGGACTGAAAAGTGCTTTGAGGTGATGCCTCTGACTCCTCTCTAAAAAAAGGTAGCTGCGAAATAAATTTGTAATTTTTTTTTCAGAGTTCATTGTGATATTTCCTAACACAAGCTAAATAAAAATTTCTAATATCATATAATACTATCTTTCCAGAAAGGACAATTTTTTTTTAGGAATCAGATCATCACAATTTTGTAGTATTTAGTCATATATAATCCTCTTCAGATCATAATTTTAAAATAAAACAGAAGGCAAAAAAATCACTACAAGAATGGTTAACATAATGAACAAACTGAAAAAAAAAGTGTGCCAAATATTCAAAAGTTTTCACATTTGTACAGTAAAAACTACTTGGAATTAAACTTGTTGAATTAAAACACCTGCTATTCAAAGTACTATTTGAATGCAAATATCAGTATAGGAGGTTTTCAGCCATTATTTCTTCAAATAAGCTCCCTGCAACTTTTTCTTCTCTTCTCCTTCTGAAATAATGTGTATATTGGTTGAATTGGCAGTATCCCACAGGTCTCTTATGGTCTCTTCAATTTTCTTTTCTTTTTAAAAAAATTTACTCTTTGACTCAAGATTTCAAATAACCTGTCTTCAAGTTCACTGATTTTTTTCTTTTACCTGATCAAGTTACTATTGAACTTCTGGAATGCATTTGTCAGATTCAGAATTTTTGTTTGGTTCTTTATAGTTTCTTTTTGTTGGTATTTTATTTATGCATCATTTTCTGAATTTTGTACAGTTATCTGTGTTCTATTTTAGCTCATGGAGTACCCTTATACAGCTACTTTGAATTCTTTGTTAAGCAGGTCACAGATTTCCTTTTATTTAGGGTTGGCTCCTGGTGCTTAATTTTGTTTCTTTGTGCTGCATCTTCTGTTTTGTTTTGATTGTGTGTGTATGCCTTGTAATCTTTTGCTAAAATATGGCATTAAAAAATTAACTACACCTCTTACTCATAAGTAGACCTTGAACAATTATCATAATACTATAAGAAAGGGATTGGCAGCAGTGGGAAACTGCCAGGGGAGGAGGGGGTGGGGTTGGCAGTCGAGGAAAGCTGCCAGGGGAGGGAGGGGTGCACCTCATCAACAAGGGAACCTGTAAAATGAACATTTGTATACCTAACCCTGAATTGTATCTCACATCTTTAAAATAAAATAAAGAATGAGAGTTAAAAAAAAATTAACTACATCTCCCAGTTTTTGTGTGCTGGCTTTGTGCAAGAAAGACCCTTACCAATCAGTCCTACTGGAGATTCCAGGAACTTGTAAATCTTTTCGAATCTCTTGCTCTCTCTGGTGTCTTTCTGTGGAACTGTAGCTCTAATGTATAGCTTGCCTTTGTTTTCACTGGCTTCCAGACTCTGACACTTGTCCTGTCAATGCTCCCAGTCAGGTAAGACAGAAACCAGGTTCTCTGGTAGAACATAATGTTGTTATAGAAAGAAAAATGTACCCATCTTTGGCCTAAGTTTTGTATTTTAACTGTTGAGGAAAAACAATAAGACAAGTCAGAATGTTGGATCCCTGGTCTAATTTTTTTATTTTCATCTTGAGGTAGGATCCCCAGTATGGAAGTTTTCTTTCTGGTTTTCTGCAGTGTACCACGTAAGGATGGGTGCCCAAATGAATGTGATGAAAACTATGAATTTTTCCGCCTTATTCACTGGAACCCTCTCTTGGTTTTAAAATAGCCTGGATATTGTAGCTTCTCATATGGTCTCTAGAGTTCTCACAAAGGTATTCTGATCCATACCTTGTTGTTAACTTGCTGTCTCTGGGAAGAAGGAGGACCTGTAATTTCCATGTCTGTCATCATCTGGCAATAAGAGTATAGGCATATTTTTTTCTTGTCTGTGGCAGAAGCTCAAGAGAGAAATTCCAGTCACATAGTCACTTTGTGGGTCTTTGGTCACATCTCTCTTGGTACCATCCCATTGGCCAAAGAAAGTCACATTCCATGGCAGCTAAGTATGCTGTTTCTATTAGATTGGGAGGTAAAAAGAGGCATCTAATATTCTTGAACAATAGTGTACATTTTCAGAATTTTCCCTCTTGTTGATGAGTATTGTTTTTCCTCAACAGTTAAAATACAAAACTTAGGCCAAAGATGGGTACATTTTTCTTTCTATAACAACATTATGTTCAAAGTTTAAGATTTCACGATCTACACTAGGCTTACATATGGTTTCTCTTATCCTGAAATGTATGGAGTAAAAATTATTAGTCATATAATTTTTGGCAAAATATATCTCTTGTAATAAAAATGAGATAGGAATTCTATTAAAAAATTATTAAGCCGGGCTCGGTGGCTCAGCCTGTAATCCCGCGCCTTGGGAGGCTGAGGTGAGCGGATTGCCTGAGCCCACGGGTTCAAGACCCGCCTGGGCAAGCGAGACCTCATCTCTACAATAAATCAAAAAATTAACCGGGCGTGGTAGCGCTCGCCTGTAGTTCCAGCTACTTGGAAGGCTGAGGCGGAAGGATCGCAGGAGCCCAGCAGGTCGAGGCTGCGGTGGCCGGGAGCGGCCACGGCACTCCAGTCTGAGCGACAGAGTGAGACTCCGACTCCAAAAAAAAAAAAATTATTAATTATCTTCACACTTCTTCCCACCCCCTTTTTACACCTAACACTCAGTGGTAAAATTGGAACAAGATACTAAAAATAACTTCTATTTGGAAAGTAAATGAATGGTGAGTAAATACTTGTTTGCAGCAGTTTTGAAATCCTGTTGGGTGAATGTTGTTCTCCAGTATACTTATTGTGTGTCCTATGGGTGGAGCTGATTTGTGGATTAGGATCTGATTCTGCTGACTGGAATTATTCCCCAGTCTATTGTTCTTCCCCAGTTCTTGGTTTCACCCAATGAGGCTATCTTTTCTTTCTATAATCCTCTTTGGCAACTTCTGGAGAAGGCATTAGAAAATACACATTTTTGACCCCTAAGCAGCATTCTCACCCCGCTTCCTGACTGTAAACTATATTAGTGCAAGAACAAATTTTACATTTGGCACAATCTCAATCACTTTGAATTTAGATTAGTGCTTACGGAAATAAAACTCTATCAAAATCTGTGTGGGCTTTTAATGTATGTAATTACAGTCCATGCCTTGAAATAAAAGCCATATCTGAAATAGTTTTTGTGTGTTTGATATGTAATGTTTTGAGCACATCAGGCTGCTTTGGAGCATGCCTTCCAGATTCCTAAAAGCCCTTTATTCTACCTGAGAGGATGTTAATTTTTTCAAAGTTCCTAACAAAAAGTTTTACAACCAGAGTCCTAATTTAGTCTTTTCTCTCCACCATGTTTTACTGTGAATACCCTCAATTGTTATTACTGTCTGAGATTGAATCTTAACTCATGAGGAAACTGTACTGTTTGTTGTTGTTGTTGTTGTTTTTCTGAGCTTTACTGTTTTTTCCTGTCTTCCTTTTTAGTTTCAAAGACACTGTCTTATATGTAAGGACTTTACTATGGCAGCACTCCATTTCTAGTTGTCAATTTTAGTAATGGTTGACTATTGATGCATGACAAAGCACTCCCAAATTCAACCGGAGGTTAGTTGATCTAGGATAAAATCAGTTAAAGTGTATGTGTTCCATATTTTTCCTGTATTTTTTATACCAACAGACTAGATGATATGTGTGTTTCTTAGGGTGGTGGCAGAGTTTCAAGAACACAAGATCAATAATGCAGGTGTGTTTAAGTCCTTTGTTACTTCTTACCTGCTATATTTCACTGACAAAAGCAAAACAAAACATGACCAATCTGAAAGATCAATGATAGAGAATTACCCCCTGCACACAGAGGTGGAACACTGTTGAAATAAATATTTTTGAATAGTTACCTAATCTGAAACTACTTAGTAATATATTGGTACATATAACTTTTAATGAAAATTTTATTTTTCCCTCTCTTCAATAAACACACATTTACACACACACACACACACACACACACACACACACACAGTTGCAACTAGTCTATGTAGAAATTAGAAAAAGTGATTCCTTTGTCGAGGTGGATGTATTTCGGACATACAAGGTTTGGCAAATGAAGTGAGTGCTAAGTTTTATGTCTCTCTTATCTTAACAAATAGATACTAGTGGATTGAATAAGTCACACCATCAAATAGAGTAAACCTCTATTATTTTTAGGGTATTTTTTCCCAAAACCCAAGTGCATTTCTAAATCCACGGATAGTGCCAAATCCTTAGTATAATGCTGTTTTTTTCCCCATTGTAAATACCTATGATGAAATTTAATTTATAAATTAGACACAGGAAATTAACAATAGTAACTAATAATAAAATATAGCAATTATAATGATATGCCGGCATCACTACTCTTATGCTTTGGGATCATTATTAAGTTAAGTAGGGTTTACTTGAACACAAATACTATGATATCCTGACAGTATATCTGATAATCAAAATGATCACTGACTTATAAAGGGTGGTTAGTATAAAATATGGGAATATTATGGATAGAGGGATAATTCATGTCCTGGGTGGGACAGAGTGGATTGGTGTGAGAGTTCATCATGATACCCATAATTTTTAAAAATTTTTCTCTTTAGTATTTTTCGACCATGTTTGACAGTAGGTAATTGAAAACATGGCAAACAGAACCATAGCTGGATGGGGGGGGTGACTACTAGGTAGATATCTTTTTATTTTATATTGTTTTCTTTTAAAAGTAAATGTATTATGTGTATTAAGGCATACACATAATATTATGAGATATATATAGATAACATATGATTACTATAGTGTAGCAAATTAATATCATTATTTCAAACACTGAAGGAATTAAATCAAATATAGATATCTTATAGGCACACTACCTTATAGCAGAATTAAAAGTGTGTTCTTTACAGCTCATCACTTCCTGGAGTTAAGATGTGTGGTATATAAATTCATGTGCCATCTTTTTAAAAGTTCATTCTTTTTTTTTTGCATCAGAATCACCAATAACACATTCAAAATAGGATCTTTTACATTGAGAGAACATTATGCTTTGTTACTATGGAAACTATCTGCTCTTCTTGAAAAGCTAGTCCTCCTTTTTTTCTCTTTCTCTGCATGTTTTACACCTCAAATTCCTTAGCTGCCACTTTGTGTCTGCCTTTGTTCTGACTTTGATTGAGTGGAGTTTTATGACCTTCATACTGCTAGAATAATCATTTCTTTCATAAAAAATTTTACTTTCTTATCCAAGAAATGAAGTTTAAGTAATCAGTTGTTTTTTCATTTCTGCTATCTCTCTAATTTTTAGATGGTAAGTTGTCATATCTAAATAAATTTTATAGAGGAATACGTATTTAAGTAAATAAAACAACTGCTAGTCATTGGACGTAGATTACATGATAATTTTATCTCTTTATTTAGAGTTATGATGAAGCATTAATCAGAGCCCTGCACTCAGCCAACAAGGCCCCTGAAATCTATGATTTTCCCTAAACCTTTTGTGAGTGATATAAATACTGCCATAAATTGTGCCAATGAACTGCTTAAAGGATTCTGGACACTCCAAGGATTAAAACCTAAGAATGTGTCAGTAGAGTATTTTGTCTATAAAAACACAGCTGACTTGCAAGATGAGAGCAATATGTCCATCAGTATTGTTAGAAAGATTGTGAATATCCTACATTCCTATGTTGTACAGTGTATTACTGGTGAGTCTGTTTGAAATATGAGATCATACTCTAAATTTTTAGTTCATTTTCAGTTAAAAAATTAATCATTGATGTACAAATAGTGGAATGTTGATAGAGGCAAGGTAGTAAGTGCTAATGTATATTTAAATAGAGCTGGGGTAGTTAAGTAGAGTAGTTTTTTGGTACGAGAAATTTTTGGAAACTACAAAGTAAGTTTTTATACTATTTTGTGTGTGTGTGTGTGTGTGTGTGTGTGTGTATGCACATGTGTGCGTGCATCAAAATCTCACTGTATTACCTAGACTGGAGTGAAGTGGCATGATTATGGCTCACCACAGCATTGGCTTCTTGGTCTCAGGAAATTCTTTATATTGCTTACACTGTCCTTGAACTCCTGGGCTCAAGCAATCTTCCTGCCTTAGCCTCCCAAAGTACTGGGTTTACAGGTGTGAACCAACATCCCCAGCCTTTTTGTACTTTTGATAATTAATTTTATATGTTCATTTAGCCAGCCTATGGTACTCAGTTGTTTGATCAAACACAAGTCTAGATGTTTCTATGAAAATACTTGATGGTGTGATCAATGTTTATAATCTTTAGACTTCAAGTAAAGGATATTACCCTAAATAAAGAGGGTGGCCATCAACCAATCAGTTGAAGATCTCACAAGCAAAACTTGAGATTACTAGGAGAAAGAATTTGGTCTCAAGACTGTAAACATAGCAATCTTTCCTGAGTTTATAACTTGCCAGTATTTCCTACGTATTTCATACTTACCAGCCTTTACAATATCATCAGCTAATTCTTTAAAATAATCTATTTCTTTATATATTTATATTCTACTGATTCAGCTTTTCTGGAAAAGTGTTAAAATTATTTTGATACTTATGAAAACGGTAAAAGAGATTTTATTCAAGACTATTGCAATAGAGGTATGGCAATAAGGGAGAGAGATTGGGCTCAACTCTGTATGCAATAATAATAATTATAGATTTATAGCCAAGGAACAGGGTGAATGGGGTTGGTAGATAGAAAATCACCAAGAGGTGATATTAAGGGTAGGATGATTCTTGCTAAGCCTACTTAACAGGTTTCTTGCTGAAGGCTCACCAGGGCGATCAGATATCAAGGGTGGGGGATGAAGAATTTGATCAAATAATCAAGGGTGATCAGATATCAAGGGTAGAGAGATTTTCCTTAAACTGACTTAGCAGGATTCTTGTTAAAATTGGATTCAGTAAGGACAGACACAGAAGGTCAAGGTTAAGACCTAGTTCAAAAGAGGTCTCAGAGGAGCCTAACTGCAGTTTGGTCAAGGGACAGGCTTTGTCAGAAGCCTGATTAATATAGTGAATGCTCTTCCCCAAAATATTTTCTTCTAGGCACCTAAAAAGCATAAGTACATTTTAGCCACACTTTCTGGAAGAGCATGAAGCATGACATAAAATATAAATCTTATTTATGACTTTGTGTATATGCACTAAGGTTTGAGAAGCACACCTCTTCTACAAAAAATTGGCTAAACCTGGAAACATTTTTAGTATCTATGGAAATATCTACTTCCCCAAAATGAGTAGAAATTTAGTACCTATGAGAATAAATGTAGGATAATTTTATTCATTTTTTAAGCAGAGTATATTTTAAATATAATGACTGAGTTTTAACCTTACTGTGTAGAATGGTAAACTGTGTTTTTACTATGTCAAACAGTAGCATTTCATATTATTAAATATATTTTTTAAGTGACAGCAACTGATTTACTGCTATATAAAATGCAATCTCAGCTATACCTAATTTTTTAAATTCCTAGAATTGGAACTGAAAATAAGAGCAGATAAAACTTTATTAGTAAAAATACAAAAATGTATTCACTTAAATATAGGCACATACTTTTATGAATGATTTAATAATATATATGAAGACTAACTCAGTAAAGGTTGCAGCTACAAATACTCACTTTTGCACTGCTATCTATAACAATGAACCACTTCTACTATCAAGATAAAGAAGTAATAACAGTGTCAAGGGAATCTATGTAAATCAATCTCATAGGCATTGTAACAGCACATAATAGAAATGACTTTTTCACCTGGTAAATGACTTTCTAGAAGGCCAGTGGTGGAACAAAATTCAATTATTGCAAATCTGCGAGTTTCTTTTCTCTCTCCTACTTAGTACATCCTTTTGGTTTCCTTGATAATAGAAAGTGTTTGCAAAGTAATAATGGAGAAAAAACTTATGGATAATGACATAAGGAAGTGAGATGGAGTATAACTTATTATTGCAAATTTGTCACTATCCTTTGAGGTAATATGTTATTTTTAATACAAGAAATAACCAACAAGCTTCATGTACAGTTATTATGTTTTAAAATAGTAAATGCATGTTTTCTGTCAATCTGACACTTTTCTGTGCAATATTTCAGATCCCAAATATTTGCTAAAAAGTAACAGGTCTTTGTAAGTGATAGGAGGTAAAGTCACCAGCTGCAGAATTTAAGGAATAAAATAAATTACTATAAAAATTATAATTAGTAAATAAACTTAAAAATCCATCTTTATACCACAGAAAAAGTGAACACATTTAATGTACTATATTTTATCAGAAAACCTTAGATTGGCTACAAAATCTCTTAGATTGGCTACAAAATCTCTAGAAAGGAGAGTCATAAATAGTTATTCAGGAGAAAATGTTTTTCCATTAAATTTAGAAATATAGTTCAGGACTAATGCTTTAAGGCTCTGGCCAAGAATGCTAAGGGTTACCCTAGAGATAATAATGAACTACTAACAGGATTTGGAAAGGGTTGAAAATGAAGTTACTATTAGATTAACAATTTAGACAATTAGAAATACTTTAGAATTCTCCTTAGGGCTTCTTCTGAAGTTGGCTGCATGAGTTTTCTGTTGCTGCCACAAAAATTACACAAGTTTTGTGACTTAAATAGTATCTATTTATTATTTTAACATTTCTATAGTTCAGGAGTCTGACACAAGTTAAAAATCAAGATTATCTCAGGGCGGAATATTTACTAGAATCTCTGAGAAAGAACTTCTTTAGGTTGTTAGTCAACTTCAGTACTCTACTGTTATAGAACTGATGGCCTCATTTCCTCGCTGCCTGTCAGTAAGTCAGCTTAGAACCTTAGCTTCAAGAAGCTTCTTTCAGGTCTTAGCACATGGGCCCTGAACTACAGAGCCATCAGTGGCAGGTGAAATCCTTCTCATGCATGGAATCTCCTTGATTTTCCTTCTGAATAGGTTTCCCAAGACAGTTTTATTTACTTGCGGTCCAAGGAAATGATATACCATGAATTTAATATGAAAACCAAAAGATAATTCTAGGATTTGTGGATAAAAAGCCGCTCCTGTCTGGGTAAGTTAACTATGTATGGAACACAGATATTGTTGCAATGGGTATTTTTAAAAAATCTAGTAATATGCTTTATTTGGTTTTAATATGTTATTTAGTAGATAAAGGCAGAAAGATTAATACATACCAGAATAATTAACAAGATTGACTTAACCGCATATACAGAATCTGTACACACAAAAAAGAAAGAAAATACATAGACTTTCATGAAAAGAGAAGTGTTGTAAGTGCTTGCTTTCTTGTAAGAAATAGTAGATATTTTATTCTGTTCATGTAATTCTGTTTTAGACATATATCTATGCTTTGATAATATCTTCAGGAAAGTATCATATCACTTATTAATATTTAATTTTTAAAATGTCAATATATCTGTATGCTTGTTTGCTTTCATGAGCATTTCCATCACACATTGATGCAAAGCAAAGTGGGTATTGCATCCCTTAATCTTCTGTCATCGGTCACCAAAATCTACTATTCTTTTATTTTAAATTAAACTTTAAACAAGATAAGTAATTTAAAACACATGAATAAGGGAAATGAATATTTTGTGCCAGAAATAATCATTTTTATTAAGAAGTGTAATAGAAACTTTAGAGAATACAAACAGGACTTTTTATTTTGGGGTTTTATCTTTGCTTTTGTCAAGTCAGTTTTATAAGACAGCTTCTTCCCAAGATATGAAAAATAATGTTATGTATAACTTTTCAGAAGGGTGTAGATGGTGTTGCAGAAGCTGAACACATTTTTAGGATATTCCAACCTATTGATACAGATATGACAGAGTTTCATTCGATTGATTGACCTCTGTAATCCAGGTAATTTTGAAGCACATGTTAATGCCCCTAACATCACAAAGTCTGAATAACTGACAATTATAAATTTGCCAAGACTCTGTTCTCCCAAAAAGGCACAATCCTGATGTGATTTTAATGAGGCAAATTTTACTTTACTTTTATTTTCTTAGCTAAATGTCTGTGGATTAAAATGAAATTAAGTAAAATTATCTTAACTATTTATCATTATGATAAATGCTTTATGACATCCTCAGAAAATATGCAATAATCTACAACAAATGTCACAATTGCTTTTCACTTTAAATATGGATTATTTTCTTCTTCCAACAAAATGGAATTAACATTAAAGTTGTGAAGTATCTATTGTCATTTTATAATATTATCACCATGAACACTAAGACATATCTTACTATATAATGAAGATTAATTACTTGAAAGGTAAAAGAGTTGATTTCAGGCAAAAAAGAAAGGAATAACATTACAATAAAGTATGCTCTTTTAAAATAGTACTTAGTAAATAATACCTATATCTGATATGTAGAATTAATTTGTGTAATTTTTTTTGGAAAAGTATAGGGAGAGAAAGTAGAACAAAATGAAATATGGGCAGAATTTTAAAACATGCTTATATATAGGGTAACCTTTTATCTTCTAAAATTTATCCCTTAAACACAACCACACATAAACATAAACACATTCATGTACACCTACATGCATGTATAGAAACTAGGACGAATTCTTCATTTGTTGCTTGAATCTGTCATAGGTGGAGAGACACAGAAATTCACATACTTATGAACATCAAGTCAAATGTAAATGGAAGTTGGCATGGAAGGCGGACATGTATATCCAGACAGGCTATTTCTGGATCTATATTTTTCAGTCTGAAATCTTATGTTCACAGGTTTAAAACTTGGTGTTTTTCTGACGAAGGTGGTATGTCAGCTTTAGTTAAGGATAAACAGCTTACAATGAAGAGCCCATCATGTGGGAAAAATATGTCTTCCAGAGGAGGGAAGTGGGTTTCAAATACATTGTGTGTTTGTGTGTGTGCATGCAGGCATGAAGAGTGGTGTACGTATAAGGTACTTTTACAATTTAAAATCTCATAGATATGGGAAAGTACTGAGTTTTCTCATCATGAAGCAGAATGAAAGAATATCGAGTTTCTAAAAAATAGGCAGTGTTTAAATATGAAAGACACCGAGTATAGACAAAGGTAATATTTTCAGGGTTCCTAAACTTGTGCCAACATAAATATCAAGGGAACTGCAAAGAACATACACAATCAGATCCTACACACAAAGGTCATAACAAAAGTAGGAATTATGACATTAGAGCTTATTTTAAAATTAAGTACCTATTGAAAAAATATAAAGGTACCCATAATTAACTTTAACCTAAGAAATCGTTCTATGATATTATCCTCATACAAAATTCATTATCTGAAAGTACATTAAATATATTGTTCATTCTTTGATAAAAAATGAATTTTCTTAGAAAATTGGTATACAAGTTTCTTAAAAGCAGATGATCCTTCTCAATAGAGGAGTAGATTTCTATCGAGAAAAGGTTTCTGCTTAACACAAAAAATTTTCATGGATTTATATAGCACTACTTTGAAATGTAAACGATTTGGAGCAGTGGCATACTAAATAGTATTTTCCCTGTGTATTAAAGTTACTTAATAAATGACATGAAATATGAACAAACAACAGACTATCATATAAAAGCTACGTCTTAGAATTAGGTTGCCCTTTATTCTTTTTATCCACTTTTCTTTTAATGGAAGAATGTATTCTGCAATGTGTTTGAAGTCTTTTTTTCTTTTTTTTTCTTTCTTACTGATTCAATTCCTTAAAATAATTGCTCATATGAAACCATATCTAAATTATTTTGATAATGCTTCTTTGTCAGTGTGTCCTATAAAATAATGCTACAAGCCGGGCTCGGTGGCTCAGCCTGTAGTCCCGCGCCTTTGGGAGGCTGAGGTGAGTAGATTGCCTGAGCCCACGGGTTCGAGACCCGCCTGGGCAAGCGAGACCTCATCTCTACAATAAATCAAAAAAAATCAGCGGGGCCTGGTAGCGCGCACCTGTAGTTCCAGCTACTTGGAAGGCTGAGGCGGAAGGATCGCCGGAGCCCAGCAGGTCGAGGCTGCGGTGGTGGGGAGCGGCCACTGCACTCCAGTCTGGGCGACAGAGTGAGACTCCAACTCAAAAAATAAAAAATAAAAAAATAAAAAAATAAATAAATAAATAAAAATAAAATAATGCTACAGATAATATGGCGTATATAACATTACTGTATGAGGAGCACAGATTTCAGTAACATGTCACTTCACGTAGCACACAGTATTGTTCCATTAATTTTAATAGAAAATATGCTATTTACAACTAAAACTGCCTTTTAAGCCAACTAGATCCTGTTAAATACGAGCTTCTTTCATTTTTCTGACATCTGAAGAGTGTGGGTATTACAATTTGGGGAAGAGTTCTAAGCTTGGAAAGTTTCTAATTGTGAGTAATAGAGGAAAATTAAATGAAGATTCTCAGAGCATTTGGGGAGAAAAAGAGAAAACAAAATGAGTGTCAGTTAAATGCTCTATTGTGTGTAATAAAAATACATATTTATATTAATAATTTATTATGTTTATATTAATGTAGAGAAAATTTATTGATTTATGTATATTTATTTCTGTCAAGTCAAGTGATCAAATGTCACAGATAATATTTAAAAATACTATTTAAATGACAAAAATACAAACCTTGAAGTAAATCTCCTAAAGTTTTAAAAAAATCTCTATACTAAAAACTTCAAAATATTACTAAGAGGTATTATATAATACCAAAATTAATGGTGGTACATTTCATGTTCTTGCATTAGAAATCTCAATATTTGCAATGTTAATTCTACCCAAATAGTCATAGATAATCAAAACATTTTTGTACAAAATTCCAGAAAATGCTTTCTTATAAATGTATTTCTTTTTTTTGTCTTTCTGCTCCTACCACACCTTTTCTGGTGAAAATATGAGAGACCTACATAAACCAGAAATAATATTATAAAGGAACAATGAGAGACGATCTGTGCTATAAAAATTAAGACTTAATACACACATATAATAATCAAAACAGTGCCTATTGATGAAAGTGTGAACAAAGGGCAAAAATAAGCAAAAGAGAGTTTAAAAATAGATGCACACAAACATGGGCTCCTGACATGATAAAATGCTGCTGTAAATCACTAAGAAAAGTAATTTTTTCCATACATTGTATTGGATAAATACAGAAATACAGTATAGAAAATATAAACCTTGATACTATCACAATGCTTGAAAATTAATTTATGAGAGATATATTCTCTAAAAGAAAAATAGACCAACTTTGTGAACTTGAGGTAAACATTTTAGAAGTAGAAAGTAAAAATTATCTGTAAAAGAAAATATCAATTTAATTGGGATTAATTAAAATGTAAAACTTGTGCTCAACAAAGAAAATCACTCATATACAAAAAGGCAAACCAACTTCTTAGATAAAGTATTTGTTACACATGAATCTGACAGAATATTCTGATATAGATGAAAAAAATGAACTGCTCAAATTAATAATAAAGATAAATATAAAAAATAGAGGAAAAGTTATGGAGAGTTATGTTGCAATATAGGAAATACAGATAATCTAGAAAAAAATATTTAAAGGTGCTTAACATCCTAAGTATAAAGAGAAATTCAAATTAAATCACAAAGAGATAACCACAATACCCACACCAAAATGGTTCATATCAAAGATTGAAATTATTGTTCATGAGATTATAGAGCAATTAGAAATCTTATAAATAATTGCTAGAAATGCAATGTCTGCCTTCACTTTGAAGAACAATTTAACAATATCTAAAGCAAAATATACAGAAATTCCAGTTTTAGACATATTCTCAGGAGAAAAAAGTGCATATTACCACAAAAGGATATATTTATAAGGTCATAGCGCTTTGTTCATAATAGACAAAATCTAGAAACAATTCAAATGTTGATCTCGTGGAAAATCAATAAACTGTAGTATATTCATAAAATGAAATACTACACAGTAATAAAAAATGTGTTAGTACTAAATACAACATGGGTACACTACAAAAAAACATTTGGATCAAATGAAACTAGATATTTTAGGGTATGTTTCAATTTATGTGAAGTCTCAGAGAAAAAAAAAAAGAATCTATGGTTATAGAAGTGATAATAATGGTTATTAATAAGAGACACAAGAGACTCTTTTTGGGATATTGGCAGTGTTTAATATCTTAGTCTCTGGTTATGTAGGTGTAAGTCTAAATAAACACATATGACTATACATTAAAACATGTGCATATTAATGTATACAAATCTTATACCATTTAAAAATATATAAAAATATATAGATTATGAATACTTTTATAAAGACAAATTTCAAAAACTAATTATAGTTTTAGAAAAATACAAAATTTTGACATACAGACTTAAAGAAATAAGAGATTTAATTTGTTCGTAAGTATAAGTACTGGATTCTTAATTTATAAGTTTTCCTCAATGAAATTTTGGGAACCATGTCTTCACCAGTGAACCTACAGTATATTTAAAAATAATGAATAGAAACAGAGACAACATTATCAAAAAGTTTTAATGATACATTATCTTTATGTGAAAACCTGACAAATGTATCACAACATGGTATATTATATGCCAATCACACATTTTTAGTAGAGATCCCTTAAGATTACATGCAAAAATGCAAAACTTCAGAACAAAGACATTTTAAGTATGGCATTTAATGTGAAATATGAAGATTCAGAAAGTCATTATTCAAAATTTAGGTTAATACATTTAAAAAGTGACTGGGAAGTTGGATGTTGATTTATGAATTGCTGCAGAGGAAGAGAGAGAGAGAGAGAAGGGGTAGAGGGAAAGAGGAATGCAGGAAAAAATGAGACTCTGGATTTTGTCATTTTTTTGGCTTAGTGGCTTAACCATAAAAATATGATCCAATTCATGTATTTTTATTTTAACTGTACACACATTCACACACACCCTACACATATAATACCTTTAGTGAACATTTTCAATTTTTATAAATATAATGAGTTGTGATATTTGCTTTCTTCTCTCAGCACTGCATTTCCTTGAAACCTATGAGGATCCACACAGATTTCATTTATGGAGTATAACTGCTGAATATAAATACACAAATATATTAAGGTGTATTTACCTAGTCTTCTAATTTTTGGTGTTTCACTTATATGCAATTTTTCTCCATTATAAATAATGCTATGATGAATATCTTTGCACATGACTCATATTCACTCTAGGGCATATAACTTTAGTTTCTTAGTTATAGCATACATGCATTTGAAACTTTATTAGATATCTCACAGTTGATCTCCAAAAATATTTGATCAATTGTCTCCTTCACTAGACTGGAGCGATTCTGTTCTCCTATATGAACACAGAGATATTTTAATGGATTAACAAGAATTAAATGAGAATTGGAGTTTAAAAAAAGAGAAAATGCTTAAGTCTTATGTGTGTTTCATGGAAAAAAGAGAGTGGGAGATGAGATGTATTAGCAATAAATATAAACATCTATTCACAATGCTATAAAAGAAAGAGGAAACATTAAATATGACATATTTAATGACATAAATATTGGTATCATTTATATTATCAATTATTTTCTAGGCCTTGAGGTAACAGCCATTAACAGAACAAACATCTCTGCCTTTATGGACCCTGTGCTGCCAGAAAGACATACCATAATCAAATAAATGTAGAATATAATCTTAGGAATACATGTTTTTGAAGAGGAATAAAACTAGATAAGGAAACAGAAATGGTGGGGGGGATGGTAAAATATGCGAGTTCATATGAGATAGTGATGGTTTGCACATGGAAAAAAGTGCTGGTTAAGTAAGACATCTTTGAGGAGAAAAAACCTAAATGATGTGAGTATATACCATGTGACTCTATAGAGCATGTTCTAGAGAGAAGTATCAATGCAAGCAAAGTTTCTAAAGCAAAAACATGATTGATATGCCAATGGCATAACCAAAAGACCAGGTGGTTGGATAAGAGTGAGCAGAACAGAAGGTATTAGATAATCAAGTTAAAGATGTAGGCAAAAGTCTGAATCTACAGGGTCCTTTGGAAATGTTACAGACTTCAAATTGGATCCCTAGGGTGACCTAAAAGCATTGGAAGTTCAAAGCAACTTATGATCTATTTTCCTTTTAAAGTATCTCACTTCCTAGGCAGTGAAGAATAAACTAGGGAGACAGGAAAACCAAGAGTGAAAGCAGAGAGGCTGGGTTAGATGATATTACTGAAGTCCAGGGGAAAGACAAGTTTGGCTTAGAAAACTCAAAGACAGAAGGAGTAAACTTGATAGAATTAAACATATAGTTTAATGAATAGAATATATCGTTTTTGCTGAAGGATTGGTTGAAAAGTAGACCATAAACAGAAGAAGAAAGGATAAATACTAGCTTATTGGCCTGGACCAAGGCAATGGCAATACCTTTGGTGGTAAAGCCCTGTGCAGGAGCAGGTTTAAAGGGTGAAGGAGAAAATAAGAGCTCTGTTTTACAAGTTAAACGTTTTTAAAACATCACAGGAAATATGTGAAGTAGACAATTGTGTATGTTAATCTGGAAATCACAGGAGAAGTCATGGCTGGAGACAGTCTAAAGTCTATCAATTCATTTAAACTCATTGGACAGTATGAGATCACCTAGAGGTGAGTGTAGATAGAAATTAGAAAAAAAGATGGATCCGTGAACTCTCGAAATGTTAGTGGTTGAAAGATAAGAAACAACAGCACAGGCTCTGAGAAACTATTACAACAGAAGTAGCAATAAAATCAAGATAGTGTAATATACTATGGGCTAAGTGAAAATAAGGTGCTGACTGTAACAATAATAATCAAGAGTGATCAGTTGCAAAATTGCTGCCAAGAGATTAAAAAAATAGAGGAGAATGGAAAATTAACTCAATAGTCAAAGTTCTCAAAGGTTGGCTACATTCACAAGAACAGATTTAGTTAATTTTGGGCGATGAAGTGTTAATTGGACTAGGAGAAAATAAAAGAATATGTGAGGAAGAAGAAGCAGTGAATACATACAACAATTTCATTATATTCTGTTAACAAGATTTCGATAATTGTACTGTGAATATGCGAGATAATATCCTGTACTTAGGAAGTATACATCAAACCACTTATGGGTAAATGGGCACATTTGCAACTTTTCTTTCAAATAGTTTAGAAAAGTAATATTTCCTAGGATTTTTTATATGATGTAAGAGGAAATGAGTCCTGCAAGTGATCCATTACAAGCTATTGGCGGATGATGTGGCATGTTACCCAGTGCAGTGAATTCTGAGTAATTTGATGTTTACTCAGTAATCATTTTGAAAATGGGTTTAACAAATAGTTAAATACCAGAAACATGATTTAGTCACCCTTGACACAGTTACCAGTTCTTCACCTCCTTCCAGTTTCTCAATGTGATTGATCCAAATAGCTACCTCATACTACTACATCCTGGTGACCAACTTCCGATAGGACCATTATCTATAACCTTCTTTTTCACCCTATATGCACTGCACAGATACTATAGCAACCACCTCAATCATAGCATGACTCCATGGAATTTGTGACAGCTTGCTCTAAATCTACCAATTAGAACTCCTATGGGATATCTACCTAGGTAACACCCCATTAAAGGCTTGGGCCTGCAGGTCACTTCCTCTCTCTTGCTCTCTACCTGGTAGTTGAACGTGCATATCTTGGACAGATTTCCTTTCCTTTTGGCTTTTAAGGTATGCTGTCCTCTTTTCTCTGAGATCTGTAAGTGGCAAACTGCTCTGTTATTTCATGTATTTTGTTAAGTTGCCTCCTCTGTGTCTTACCTGACTTACATATTCGAACCTAACCTCTTTCCTGGTCAGAGTTCTCCTAGAGAGTGACTGTCTTGATAGAAATAAATTGGACACAGGTCAAACCAGAACTGCAAGGGCATCCACCAGTATATACAACTTTCCTGTGAGAGGGACATCTTGCCACAGGTTGAACACTTAGGCATTAGGTTACCAAACAGAAAAAAAAGTTTCCCATAAAAGGCACACTGTAAGCATTCACAACTTTCTCCACTGAAGCCCTATACAGACGGGGTTAGAGTTTATAGCCACTATCCTGAGAGAGAGACCTCAAAGTCAAATTCGAAGAAAAATACAACACTCATCTCCTATACTCCTGTTGGGAGCCTGAATGAAAATTGCTCTTAGCCAAAGAGAATTTTCTTTCTAAGGATGTTACATTCTCCACCTTGGAGAAAACTCACATCCAATGACTGGTTGATGCTAGGGTTTAAAGCCTCAGCCCTATTGCCTCAGCAATATTGTACTTTAGGTACACTCTTGAATTGTCTGCATTATAGTTCAACATCTTCCTTTGCCCAGTCTTTCTTCATTTTCTTCCTCTCATGTATTTATCCTGAGTACCCTTCCACTAACTACTTGCACAAAAATCCACAACTCACAAAGTGTGCTTCTCAGAAAACCTTGCTTAAGTTAACCAAGAAATTTAGAGAAACATTTAATTATTTTATATGCATGTTTTAATAACTATGAAACTAGTATCCCTGATTCTTCTTAGTTTAGTTTTTTAAAATTGTTTTCTTGTTGCTCTTGTTTACTTTTTTAGTGAAAATTTTTTTTAAAGTTTATATTTCATTTGAAAGATGTGGGATACAATTCAGTATTAGATATATAAGTCAACATTGTACCGGTAAAGTTTGGGCCTCCCTTTGGTCTCAACTTTGCCTGGTTTGAGATCAGATACTCCTAGTGATGTTGTGTCCCCTCCTCCACCTAGTACAAATCTTAAAATCAACTTATCCAATTTTAAAGTTTTAATTTTCCAGATTTAATTAACTTATAAAGGATTGACTTTGAAATATTGACTCTTTCTAAGAGCATGACAATGCCTTCCATTTATTCAACAACTAATTTAGTGCCTTCAGTAGTGTTTTAGAACTTTCTTAATATAATTCTCATAAATAAATAAATGAATAAGAAAGAAAAATAAATAAAATAAAATGAATTTCTTGCTAAGTTTATTCTTAGAAATGTATCTTTTGTTACTCTTTTAAATTGGTACCATTTATTTTATTGAAACATTGTCTAAATGACTGGTTTAAAATATAAGTGCTATGTATTTATATGTATTAATTTGGTATTTCTGTAACTTTCTGCATTCTATTATTGTTTTAGTGATTTTTATATCATTTTTAAAAATATTGTGGTTATACCAGATATATAATCATTTCTATTACAAGTAGTACTCATTGTTACTTTCTTTCCACTGTTATATTTCTAATTTATTTTTTGTCTGGAGTACATTTTGACACTAACAATCCTTTTCCAATCCACATATGATTATTTTTCAGTATTTTAAGTGTCCTACAAATTATACACACACACACATTCTGAAATATAATAAAAGTAACTCCCATAAAATATGAATTACTTAAGAATTAGACCATTATTAATATATTTAATCTACTTTTATAATCATTTCCTAAAAAAACCTTTTGTCTTCCAATGTATTTGTGCCTGTTGTGGATTTTAAATGCTCCGTTATCATTTCTTTGCCTTTGTTTTGTCATTTATATAAATGTACCTAAAAAAATTTATGAAGCTTTATAAATAATTCCATTGCACTTTATATGTTATTTTGTTACTTGTTTGTTATCATGCAATAATATCTTCTAATATTTACCCATGTTAATGTTTTATAGAACAATAGAATTCTAGTTATATATTTGCACATCTATAAAATAATCCATTGTATGACACATTTTATTTATTGAATCTCAAGTCAAAGATTTAGGTTATTTATAATTACTAGCTTTTGTTTGTTAAGAAAAATGCATCTATGACTATTTTGTACAACTGTGTAGAAGTGCCCTGTAATCTCAGTGGGATAAGCCCAGGAATAGAGAGTTGCTAAGCTGTAGAGTATGTGATTATTTAATAGGCAATATCAAATTATTTTCCAAGGAGATTAAACCAATTTATATTCTCACCAGAAATATATGGAGGTTCTGTTGCTATAGATGCCCCCAAACCTTATTATTATGAAATTTTTTGCTTCCATGCATTGTGATCTTTTATGTATTTTCATGCCCACTAAATAATTTGATGATGTTTTTATATGGTTATTAACATTTGCCTTTTCTTTTATGACATACTTGTGCATGCCTTTTGTCCATTTTTCTATTGGCTTAGTAATAACTTACATGACAACTTTAAACATTCTAGATACTTGTATTTTATCATTTTTCTTTGTTATGACTACCTCTTTATGTTGTCTCAGAAACTCTATAATTATATTTTAGTTTCTTATTTTATATTTATTCTCACCCTTTGGGTTTTAACCCACTGTTTTATTTGTTTTGCTCTTGGATATCCCTATTTCTTGTTTTTCTTTGTTTCTATTCAGCCAACAGACTGAGATCCTTAGGGAGCTTTGGTTCCTAGAACTTGGCATTAGTGACTTGCACAGGGTGCATTTCTGTTGAATAAATGAAAAAGCATATGTCAAATAATAAATAATTCCATAAGAAATAGCACAGAATTATGAATGAAAACTGAAAATAGTGTGTAAAGACTCTTAAGAGCTTAATGGCCTGGGACACCTGATAAAGCAGGATGAGGATGTGCTCAGAGAGAAGAGCACAAAGAAGGAGGCTGAAAACTGTAAAGGCAAATTTCAAACACCTCACAGCTTTGCCTTTGGCTAAACCTGGGGCTGAGACTGTTAGGTTTAGCAGAAAAAGATAGCATTGAAATTTCAGAATATAAATTACTAGATGCTTAGACTGTTGTAGATTATTATAGTTTTTCCATATATGTTATATCTACCATTTGGTTGCTTGCCAGTTTCTTAAAGCCATCATTTTCCATTGACACTTTCAAAATGTATCATGGGCTCATCCCTAGTAGGTGATGGTTTCCAATAATGTATGCACAATAGATTGTTCTGAACCTTAAAAGTAAAAATTTTTCAGGCAAAAATATGATTAAACTAGATTCAGCCTAAAGCAAAATTCCATTTATAATTTATTGATATTTTTGGTTGGTTCACTCACTGCAGGGGAATTATGTTAGAAAAGCAGTTTGTGTGTCATCTTAGTGAAACCTGCACCCAATAAATGACAAGCAGTGCTTAATATTTCACTCCATTGTGTACCAAAGAGCTGAAAATCTATAAACAGTTCTAAATATAAATGTTTCTTGTACTATGGGGAAATATTGAGGAATGTCAAGCTTTCAAAGTACTAAATACAATAAAATCTTAAATTTCATCCTTTATTAGTGATCTGGTATCATTTTAAATGTTTTTATGTCAAGGAAAAACTTCATGCAGCAAGATTAATAAAAATTTCTCTTTTGAAATGTCTCTAGATGCGTTAAAATAATAAATAAGAGAGTTCAATTCGCCACTGTCCTTCCATGTAATAAAATTGAATGACTCATAGTTAGTGAATTTTAAACAATGAAGAGCATTTTCTTCAAATAACAATATTAATAATCTCTAGCGTTCAACTAATCAACATGTTTTGTTTTTATGCACTTAATATCATAAAGTACATGTGCATGCATAGAGTAAAGAAAATGGTTAATACTTGCTAAATTTTGTTTTTGTATATTTCTTATGGTTTTCTACATTTAGGATCATGATGTCTGCCAATAAAAACAACTTTCCTTTATACTTTCTAAATATATATATATATATATTTTTTTTAATAAATTTGGAAACTATATACAAGCATTTTAAACAAAAAGTATATAAAGGAAGAATATAGGATATAGGATTAGACAAGTTAATGTTTAATTCTACGTAGTACCTATACCTCTAACTGTAAGATCTTGAGCAATTGTTTTCTCTGAATTTCAGTTTCCTTACTTGTATACAATGGGGAAAATTTACATATCTCTCAGTTAAGTAAAGCGAAATTGTGAAGATTAAATAAAATGAACATGAAAGTACATGTCAAAGTGTTTCCTGTAAAGTGCCAGACTCCTTTTGATGTTACATAAAGCATAACAAAAAACTTTGTGTTGAAAATGATTTTATAGTTTTTTTCTGCAGAACATTTCCCCAAGAAAATTATACCAATAAGATCTTGGCCTATAGAACACAAATTCTTTTCATTTGACTTCAAATTAATAATTGGAGTTCAGTGTGTGTTATTAAGAAAATCTTGAATTCAATTGAGTTTCTTTTTATCTATTATCCGATTACTAATCAAGTCTGTGTTAGACCATATTTTAGACACAGGTTGTATATAGGTTGCCAGATAACATACGGAACAACTAGTAATATTTGAATTCAAATATACAATGGATATGTCTTAGGGTATGTCCCAAAAAATGTATAGGCATATTATATATATATATATATATATTTTTTTTTTTTTTTTTTTTTTTTGAGTTGAAGTCTCACTCGGTCGCCCAGATTGGAGTGCCGTGGCCGCTCCCGGCCACCGCAGCCTCGACCTGCTGGGCTCCGGCGATCCTTCCGCCTCAGCCTTCCGAGTAGCTGGAACCACAGGCGCGCGCTACCACGCCCAGCTGATCTTTTGATTTATTGTAGAGATGAGGTCTCGC
>CAUYQG010212860.1:0-44259 GCA_963574415.1 Tarsius wallacei | reverse complement strand
CCCACAATATCATAATAAAAAAATACTGGTTATTAAAAAAAAAAAAGTCAAACATAGAAAGAGTGAATAAAATGGTGGTTACTAAAAACTGGGGGTTGAGGGATTGAGGTCAAGGACACAACATTTCAGTGTCATTCGTATCTGTGGCCATGTAACAAACATCCTAAAATGTGGTGGCTTAAAAAACAATTTATTATTTTCTCCATGGTTCTGAGAGTTGGCTGTGCTCACCTGGACACTTCTCTCTTGGGGATCTCTCAAGCATTTGCACTCAAATGGTGGGTAGGATGGAGCCACCTGAAGGCTTGACCACTCATATGTCTGGTACCTCAGTCCTCTTCCCTACATTTGAGTGGCCTGAACTTTTTACATGGGGCTCAGGGATCTAAGAGGAGTGTGTTTCAAGCGCATGCTCTGAGGCAGAGGTTGCAAGGCTTTTTATAACCTACCTTTGGATGTCCTTGAATTTCATTTTTACTGCAGTCTATTGTTCAAGACAAGTCATTATAACCAGCCCGGATGCAAGGGAAGGGAAATTTGACTCTACCTTGTGATGTGTGGCACAAAATGCATTTGCAAGTAGGGAAGGAATTGATGGTGCCATCTTTGACTTTCATCCACTGTCTGCCTTCTTGTCGCTGTTACACAATTCACATCCCTCCTACATGCAAATTTAAATAATTTCCTCCTAAGATCTGCAAAGTGTTATTTAATTTCAGCATTGAGTCAAAGTCTGGGATCTTGTTCTGGACAAGTTTTTTTGTTTGTTTTGTTTTGTTTTGTTTTTGAGTCAAGATCTCTGTCACCCAGGCTGGAGTGCAGTAGACCAATTATGGTTCACTACAGCCTTTACTTCCTGGGCTCAGGCAACCCTCACACCTCAGCCTCCTGAGTATCTAGGACTACAGACGTGCATGACCATGCCTGGCTATTTTTTTTTTGGCGGGGGGCGGGCATAGAGACGAAATCTCACTGTGTTGCCCAGTCTGGCCTCAAACTCCTGGGCACATCAGCCTCCCAAAGTGCTGAGATTATAAGTATGCATCACTGCACCCAGCCTGGACAAGCTTATTTGCCCTCTGCATACCTAAGATGCAGTGGTGATTCAGGGGTACCATGACTACAAGAAATATTCCTGTACAAAGGGAAGGAGATTGACACATAGAAGTCACTCACCTAAGAGATGAAGCTTATGTCACCTGTTTCTTTGAGTGTCACCTGTTTCTTTCTTCTCCCTGTCAATGATTCGTCATGATTCTTGGCTCTGAACTCTGAGTCACCCTTCCTTTTCCATAAGAAATAGCTCATGTTTGCAACTGAGTAGTTTTCTCAGCCTGCTTCCTCATATAAGTTTGGGGGTGGGGGAATCCAGAAAATCTTTTTTTCATTTATACGTAGTATAAATGGAATTAGAAGGCATATAGTCATCTGTGACTTGTTTTTTTTCCATTCCACTGCCAGTGTGTGAGAGCTCTCAATGCTTCATGTCCTTCCTTATCAATTGTTTGTATTTTAAAATGTTGCTAATCTGGCCAGGTGCAGCGCTTCATGTCTGTAATCTCAGCATTTTGCTTGAACTCAGAAGTTTGAAACCAGCCTAGGCAACATAGCGAGACTTTGCCTCTACAAAAAATTTAAAAATGAGCTGGGTGTGGTGGTGCTTGCCTGTAGTCCCAGCTACTTGGGAGGCTGAACATTATTCATATTTCTTGTTCTGTGAAATGCCCATGTATGTCTTTTGCTTATTTTCCTTTATTGATATACTCTAATAGATTTGTAGAAGTTCTTTATATGTTCTGGAATTTAATTCTTTTTAGGTTTCATGTGTTGAAAATACCTTTTCCTAATTTATGGCTTATCTTTTCACTTAATCTGTTATTTGAACAGAAGTTCTTCTTGTTAATGTATTTAAATTTATTAGTTCCTTCATCTTTTCACTTTCTTTATCATGTTATTTGAGCAGACATTCTTTATTTTAATGTATTCAAATTTACTTATTCCTTCTTTTATGGATGTGCTTTTTGTTTCTTATTTAAGAAGTTTTTAAATCCTAAGACATAAGATATACTTTATTTTCTTTGAAAGCTTTATAATTTTGATTTTCATATTGAAGTCATTAATCCATACATAGGATGTGAGTTAGGGATCAATTTTCATTTATCTTACCAGCCTCATTCATTGTATGTCCTTTTAACACTATCTGCAATTCCACTTTACCCGAAATCAGGTTTCCGTATTTTATGGGTCTCTCTTTAAGTTCTCTACTCTGTTACTTATCTGTGATCAGTATAACATTGGTCTTTGTGATCAATACCATAGTGTTTAACATTTTTTGAAATTAAAAATTTTTTAAAATTCTTTTGAGAAACAAGCCAGGCTTGGTGGCTCAACCTGTAATCTCGCACTTTGGGAGGCTGAGGTGAGTGGATTGACTGAGCCTGTGGGTTCGAGACCCGCCTGGACAACTTGGTGAGACCTCCTCTCTACAATAAATCAAAAAAATTAGCCGGGTGTAGTATCGCATGTCTGTAGTTCCAGCTACTTGGAAGGCTGAGGCCGAAGGATCGCCTGAGTCCAGCAGGTCGAGGTTGCAGTGGCCAGGAGTGGCCACTGCACTCCAGTCTGGGTGACAGAGTGAGACTCCAACTCAAAAAAAAAAAAAAAACGGGAAACAGAGATCTCTCTATATTGCCCAGGCTGGCCTCAAACTCCTGAACTCAAGTGGTCCTTCCACCTCAGCCTCTCAAGTAGCTGGGACTACAGGTGCATGCCACTGCACCTGGCATCATGTTGTTTTAATCACTAAATCTTAAAAAAATAATAATAATGATTTTATTACAGGAATGTGGGGCACAAGTGAGGATTAACAACATAAGTAGGCCGGGCGCGGTGGCTCATCCTGTACTCCCAGCACTTTGGGAGGCCAAGGTGAGAGGATTGCTAGAGCCCAGGGGTTCAAGATCAGCCTGGGCAACTTGGCGAGACCTTGTCTCTACAGTAAATCACAAAAACTAGCCGGGCGTGGTGGCGTGCATCTGTCGTTCCAGCTGTTTGGAAGGCTGAGGTGGAAGGATTGCCTGAGCCCAGCAGGTCCAGGCTGCAATGGCTGTGAGCGTGCCACTGCACTCCTTCAGCCTGGGCGACAAGAGCAAGACTCCAACTAAAAAAAAAAAACCCCAAAACAAACAAACAAAAAAAATAAGTAGGCTGCATGCAGGTGATAATCGCTAAATCTTTATAATAAATCTTGATATCTGATAGGTCAAGTCCCTCAGCTTCTTTCTTCAGGACTGCTCTGGGTCTTCTTGACCCTTTGTGTTTTCAGTTCATCAGATTCCATAACGACAACACAAAACAACTCCTCATTCATAGTGTGGTTCAGTTGCAGGCTTTACTACATTGTCATTGTCAGTCTTCCT
Source organism: Tarsius wallacei (assembly GCA_963574415.1). Classification (NCBI taxonomy): domain Eukaryota; kingdom Metazoa; phylum Chordata; class Mammalia; order Primates; family Tarsiidae; genus Tarsius; species Tarsius wallacei. The sequence goes on along the minus strand of CAUYQG010212860.1, from coordinate 40,840 downwards.
CATGTCTTCATTTCCCTCCTAGCCCAATTTGGAGTCCATGTGTAATCACCTCCTTGCAAATACCCAAAACTCCCTTGTCCCTTTCACTCTTCCTTATGCTTCCACTACATCATCGTTTGCTTACTCTGTGCCTGTACCCAATCAGCTAAAATTGGTGGAGAAAAGCAAATAACCACACTGTGTGGTTTCATTTAAGATTTGTGACTACAAGTCTCAAGTGGACACTCAAAACTGTCTAAATGTTCTATTACACTTACCATTCTCTAAAATTACCTCTGCCATATTTTCCCTCTTCTCAAACCTCCTTCTTCTGTTCCTCCTTTCCTGACTGTCAGCTGATGGTCTTGCTTTACGCTTCATTGAAGAAGTCAGAGCAGAAATCAGAAACTCCCTCATTATCCTGTCTCCAAATCTATCTACCACATCAGTACCCACAGTTTCCTGCTGCTCTAAGAATGAACTAGTTGTTCCTCTCAAAGGCTGCCTCCTTCATTAGTGTTCTGTATCTCATCCCGTCTCATTTTTCCAAGACGTCTCCTTTTGCGTCCTCTCTCTTCTATATCATCCATCTTTCACTTTCCATTGACTAATTCCCATCAGCTTAAGAAGAGACTCTATGATCAAACTAACAAATAGGCAAAACCTCTTAGGATCCCTTCTTTCAGCTAATACGCTGGTAGAGGCAGTATGAGGTAGTAGTTATGAGCATAAACGCTGATGCCAGACTCTTTGGGTTCAGATTTCTCTGCCACCATGATTGTGATTCTGTGCAACCTTCCCTGTTCCATATAGTAGCTACTGGCCACATGTGGCTATTTGTATTTATGTTAATTAAACTAAAATTAAAAATTTAGTTCTTTATTTGAACTGTCACATTTCAAGCATGCTACCACACTGGATGGTGCAAATATAAAACTGTTCCATCATTGGAGAACAGAATATTGCACACCACTGTTCTAGAATGGGCACACTCCCCTTCCAATTGTATCCTGTCATATCACCATTTTAATATCATAGCACTTATATCTCTCTGACACGTTTTGTGTTTACCTATCGGTTTGTTTATTTATTGCCTATCATTTCCTATCAGAATACAAACTCCCTGGGAGTAGGTTCCACTTTATCATTTGATTCCCAGTATCTAGAACAGCCTGATGCTGTTCAAGAAATATGTGCTCAATGATGGCTGATGAAACATTAAAAAGAACTTTGGACTGAGAAGAGAAATGTCTTCCTCGTCACAGTTTTTACATTGCTGCTGAATATTAGCTGTAGTATATTGATGGTGAGGGATATAGTAATTACTCATATTTGGAGGTTGGTGGACCTCAGGAAAAAGCAACCATGCTGAGACTGGGAGACTGGATCCTGGTCTTTATATGTTTCATCAGCTGTGGAATATTATGAATGAGCCTAAGGCCTGATTAGAATATTTGAAAGTTTAAAAATTAGATGATACACATGTGAGCCATTGTCTAGGAATTACAGACTTTATTTGTGGGTTTACTTGCTTTGAAGTAGACTGCCTCCCATTCTCAAGAACTTTCATTGCAATATTACTTGTGATAGCAAACAGCTTAATGTTCACCAATATAGCAATAGATAAATACATTATAATATAGTCATACAATGAAGCACAGTGGAACAGCAAAATGCTTAAACTTTTTATTTTATTAGTGTGACTAGATCTCAAAAATTGAATGAGTTGAAAAGAGCAGTTGGTAGATGAATAAACATGTTATAAACACTTATATAACATTAAGGTAACATCTATGCTCACATAGATGAGTAATTAAAGTTTTTAAAATATTGATTGTGGGGACAAACCCAGGTAGATGCTTCCAAGGCAAGAGGATAGGGAATGGGATCAGAGACGGGGACAATAGACTTCAACAGCATTTGCACAGTTTTGTTTCCTTAAAGAATCTGGACTCTAACTTGAAAATATATTAACATTTAAATCATCAGTAAAGTTGTTGTTTTTCTCTGGTGTTTGCTATCTATTTGAAACATTTTATAATATAAAAGGAAGTAAGCTGTATCTGCATCAAGCGATGACTTGCCACATGAAGTCAACTGTATTTCTTGAGAACTGTGTGTGTTGCTCTGCTGGCTGCTGAGGGTTCTAAAGAAGTCATGTAGGACATAGGTCTTGCTCCCCAGAAGGCTGTTCCCGTAGTTGAAATGATAAAACATCCTTACATGAAGCATGGAAGAGAGCATGTAATTAGGTATCAAAACAGGGAGCAGCATTAAGTTCTAGAAAATGTTGGAAATCAGAGTTCCTGCAGTAGATGGAGAGGAACTACTGGAGGAGAAGTAACTTCAAGGATGAATTTGGACAGACAGAAGGAAAGTTAAGTACATTCCAGGCCAGGGAGCATCAAATGGAAGGTTTGAAAGGTATTCGTAAAAATCATCCTTAGAAGTTAAGAAGATTTTGGGGCGAGAAAAATTAAATAGTGTGGAACACTGAGAAATTTAATGCCATATCTTCAAATATAAACTTTGGCCGGGCACAAGCCTATATTCCCAGCACTTTGGGAGGCCGAGGTGAGAGGATTGCCTGAGTCCACGGGTTCGAGAATAGCCTGGGCATCTTGGCGAGACCTCACCTCTACAATAAATCAAATAATTAGCTGGGCATGGTAGCTCATGCCTGTAGTTTCGGCTACTTGGAAGGCTGAGGCAGAAGGATCACCTGAGCTCAGCAGGTTGACACTGGGGTGGCTGTGAGCGTGCCACTGCACTCCAGCTTAGGTGACAGAGTGGGACTCCAGTTTAAAACAAACAAACAAACAAACAAGCAAATATAAACTTTACCCAATAGGTAAGTGGGGAAACACTGACAGCTGTGAGGAATTGGAGTGACACTGTTTTGATTTCTCTGAATGTTAATTGGATTGTGGCGTGCAGGGTAGACTGGGATAAAGGGAGTCGAGGAGTAGTGAAGTCAGCTAAGTGATTGTTTCAGCAGCCTCACAGCTAACAGAAAATGAGGGCCTCAAGTGAGGTGATAGTAATGAGAATGGAGGGAAAATAGAAAACCAATGTTTCCCAACAAGGCAGGTATTATTGGCTACATTTTACAAAGGCACAGAAGAGTAATTTTTCCAAAGTTCTCATAGCTGTTAAGTGCCAGAGCCTGGAATCAGACTCAGTTCTTTTTTGCTCCTCCAAAGCTTGTGTGTTAAGATTTTGAAAAATGAATCAAAAGGACTTGAGGGGCAATTGGATTTAGAAGATGAAAGACAAAGCAAGATGAAAGAACAATGAGATTTTGATGGCCAATAAGCTGCCCGATGGAAACTGGAAATTTGCAAGGGTAAGTTGCTTTGGTGGAGAACAAAATGAATTCAGTGTGGTAGATGGAAAGTTTGAGTTGATGGTGGGCCAACCCAGTGCAGATGGTGTGTAGACTGTTGGAGTTCCCGTGGTTTAAGTTCTCAGATTTAAAATGTTGAAAGACATCACCATAGAGTGGTAATTAAATTCTGAAGACAGCAGTTCCCGGAAGGAGTGAGTGAAAATAAAGCAAAGACCAGAGTATCATGAGGAATCCCCACACTTACGACTTTTCACTTGGTGAAAGACAAGTGCTGACACGAAAAGCAAGAGAAGAGCAATCAGACCAAGGAGAAAAACAAGGTTCCCTTGTTTGTCTGTGTGTTTTGTGCCACTGAAGCCTGGTCAGTGGCACAAAAAAGAAAGTTTTGAGAAGAAGCGGTGGCAAAATGTGTTAAAAGCGGACACACCTCATTGTATTGCACTTTTCTTTCTTGTGCTTCACAAATATTGCATTTTTAAGGTTTTTATAAGTAAAAGTTTTGTGGCATGCAGGGTAGACTGCAACAAGCAAGTTTTGATCAGCTCCATTTTTTGCAACAGCATGTGCTCACTTCATGTCTTGTGACACATTTTCATGATCCTTGCTATATTTCAAACTTTTGCTTTATTATTGTATGTGGTATGGTGACCTATGATCAGTGATCTTTGATGTTACTATTGTAATTGTTTTGGGATACCTTGAACCATGGCCATAGAAGACGGCAAACTTAATCCATAAATGTCATGCGTGTTGTGACTACTCCACTGACCGTCCTCCCCCCCCACCCACAGGTTTCCCTATTCCTTGAGACATAACAGTATTGAAATTAGGCATATTAATAACACTATAAGGCCAAATGTGGTGACTCAAACCTGTAATCCCAGCATTTTGGGAGGCCGAGGTGAGAGGATGGCCTGAGCCCAGGGGTTTGAGACCAGCCTGGGCAACATGGTGAGACCTGGTCTCTACAATAAATAAAAAAATTAGCTGGACGCCATAGCAGGTGCCTCTGGTTCCAGCTGCTTGGAAGGCTGAGGTGGAAGGATTGCCTGAGCCCAGCAGGTCAAGGCTGCAGTGGCCGTGAGCGTGCCATTGCGCTCCAGCCTGGGCGATGGAGTGAGACTCTGACTCAAAAAAAACAAAAACAAAAAACCCCTACAATGTCCCCTAAGGGTTCAAGTGAAAGAAAGGGTCGCGTATCTCTTCCTGTAACTCAAAAACTAGAAATGATGAAGCTTAGTGAGGGAGGCATATCAAAAGCCCAGTTAGGCAAAAAGATAGGCCTCTTGCACCAAATAGTTAACCAAGTGGTGAAGGCAAAGGGAAGTTTTTGAAGGAAATTAAAAGTGCTACTTCAGTGAACACGAGTGATAAGAAAGAGAAGCCTTTTTGCTGATATAAAGAAAGTTATAGTGGCCTAACCAAGCAGCCTAAGGATATTATAGTCATCATTCTTAATCATTGTGATTGTAAACACTGCCTAGGAATGTGAATGATTAACTTGCTTGATTATAAAACTGTTTGCTATACTGTCCCCAGGCATGGATTCTTCACCCACCTGCCATCATTGGTGCCCTCTTATAGTTTAATAAACCAGCGTCTTGCCTTGCTGTGCCTTCAGGTGGCATCTTTGGAATAGGTAAACATTATGTGCAAGTCCTCTCAGATTTGCAGCTACCTATTCTATCTGGATAGAAGACCATACCAGATGTAATCGCCCCTTAAGCCAAAACCTAATCAAGAGCAAAGCCCTGGCTCTCTTCAATTCTGTGAAGGCTGAGAGAGAAGAAGAAGCTGGAAGCTGCAGAAGAAAAGTTGGAAGCTAGAGGCTACTTGCTGAGATTTAAGGAAAGAAGCCATCACCATAACATAAAAACGCTAGGTAAAGCAGCAAGTGCTGACGTAGAAGTTGCAGCAAGTTATCCAGAAGATCCAACTAAGATCATTGATGAAGGTGGCTATACTAAACAACTGATTTTCAATGTGGATTAAACAACCTTCTAATAGAAGAAGATGCCATCTAGGACTTTCCTAGCTAGAAAGAAGTCAGTGCCTGGCTTCAACAGACAGGCTACTCTCTTGTTAGGGGCTAATGCAGCTGGTGACTTTAAGTTGAAGCCAATGCTCACCAGCCATTCGAAAATCCTAGGGCCCCTAAGAATTGTACTTAATCTCCCATGCTTATGCTCTGTAAATGAAATAGCAAAGTTTGGATAACAATCTGTTTACAGCATGGTTTGCTGAATGTTTTAAGCACAGTGTTGAGACCTACTGCTCAGAAAAATATTACATAACATTACTGTTCATTGACAATGCATCTAGTCACCCAAGAGCTCTGATGGAGATGTACAAGAAAATTAATGTTGTTTTCATGTCTGTTAACACAACATCCATTCTGTACTCCGTAGATCAAGGGGTAATTTCAACTTTTAAGTCTTATTATTTAATAAATACACTTTATAAGGCTATAGCTGCTATAGATAGTGGTTCCTCTGATGGATCTGGGCAAAGTCAATTGAAAAATTCCTGGAAAGGATTCACCATTCTAGATGCCATCAAGAACATTCCTGGTTCATGGGAAGAGGATAAAATATCAGCATGAACAGGGGTTTGGAAGAAATTGATTCCAAACCTCATGGACGACTTTCAAGAGCTTAAGACTTCAGTGGAGGAAGTCACTGCAGATGTGGCAGAAATAACAAGTGAACGAGAACTAGAAGTGGAGCCTGAAAATGGGATGGAATTGCTACAATCTCATGATAAAACCTGAGTGGATGAGGAGTTGCTTCTTATGGATGAGCAAACACAATAGTTTTTCGAGATGAACTGTACTCCTGGTGAAGATGCTGTGAATATTGCTGAAATCACAACAAAAAATCTAGAATTAAACATACATCTAGTTGATAAAATAGCAGTAGGATTTGAGAAGATTGGCTCCGATTTTGAAAGCAATTTGTACTGTGGGTAAAATGCTATCAAACAGTATCACATGCTACAGAGAAATCTTTTGTGAAAAGAAAAGTCCGTCACTTTGGCAAAGTTCATTGTTGCCTTGCTTTAAAAAATTGTCACAGCCACCTTGACCTTCAGCAACCGCCACCCTGATCAGTCAGCAGCCATTAACATCGAGGCCCTTCACCAGCAACAAGATAATGACTCAATGAAGGCTCAGATGATCATTAACACTTTTTAGAAATAAAGTTTTAAAAAATTAAGATATGTACTTTTTTGACATAATGCTATGCACACTTAATAGACTAAAATGTACTATAAAGAATATGCACTTGCAAACCAAAAAAATCGTGACACACATTATTGAGATATTTGCTTTATTTTGGTAGTCTGGAACCAAACCTGAATATATTGAAGGTGTGCCTGTACAATAGTGTTGATTAAAGATCATGACAACTGGCAGTGGATGGTTGTAATATTCTGTGATTGTTCAAAAAAGCCATGAGATTAAGAAGAGATCTAGAAAGTAAACTTCGTAGGCTTTTACATTTCGTAGACTTGCAATAGTTCAAGAAATATTTGGGGGAACTAAAAAAGACCATTAAGAACATCACAATCTTTTATCAATCTCATGTTCATAAAATAAAGAATATCCCTTTTTGTATTAATTTGGAAGGCCATAATCATAGACTAAAGAATGGTTCACTCTGAAGGCAGCATTTTGAAAAATGTGAATTGTTGCCAACTCTGCTACTGGAGAATATTTGAGAACTTGCCTTTGGGAACCATTGGTCCAACCAGAGTACCGCCTCTGATTTACACTTAGTACACCTGATGTGTTATTGTTTTCAAAACTAACTTTTGTTTATAAAACATCTTTCTTCAGAGAACTAAAGATGAGGTTTTTAGGAAGTATATTACTTCCTTATATGTAATGGAGACAGGCAAAAGTTAACCAGGTGGTGGAGAATGCTTGCAGAATATTCTTCGTGGTAAGAGTAGCACTTGTACTGAGGAGAATAGGAGATTGTAGAAATAATAAGAGTTTGCTCCACAAAATTATAGTCGAATTATCACACATGGCCAGGTGAAAAGCCATGAACTATTTATTTCTTGACATTTCAAGATATGTTCCATTCCCAACAGGAACCAGGGAGTCTGACAATTCTCCACGTCCAATTATCCTTGTTGTGGTGTAAAAGAAACCCTAACTCTGAAGTAGCTCCTGAGATACTATTATCTTCCACTGCCTTCCTTTTATGTCTGCCTGCCTCAACCAAAAGGGAGCTTGGAAGGATAACTTGACTTTATCATCAAAGTCACACAAACTGAGTGACATCAGAACCAAGCAGACCTCAAATAATGGGGCTGGCTTGGAGCCAGATAAAATTTAGCAATAAAATAAAAAGACACTAACTGTGGTGGTCCATTGCAGCGCAGGCTCAAATGGGATTTCTACATATGGAGCCTGAAGGTCTTTTGTACCAAAAAAAACACTTTTCTGCTGGTTTAAGAAAAACCATCATGCAGTCTCAACTAACAATAACAAAAATGTATTATGCATTAAAATCTGTTTTTATTTTTAAAAGTAAATAGCTCTTGACTCTGAAATTAACAGATTTCAGTGACAAAACAGATCAAAATTTCTCACTCACCACAAAATATTATCCTTTATCTATAGCATATGTTTCTGTTGGTTCTGTCATTCTAGTTGGTAGTCATTTTTTCTTCGCCAACTGTTCTCTTAATTTTGAAAATACTGTCTTTGTTCAAATGCCTTCATGTTTGTGTGATCCACAAGAAGTGGATAGTTCTAAGTTCTGGGGAAAAGCTCCTACTGATCAAAATAACACTGTGATAATGCTAATGAAACCACCAAGATGAAAAACATTTCCACAGAAAGTACTCTTTGTCATCAAGTCGTCTCTAAGGAAAAAAAAAGCCAACACCACCACTGAAACACATATTTTAGGAGGCACTACTTAATTTTTATATTTTATTGTGCAATATAAATATGTGCAGGGAAAGTACACACAATATGCACATACAGTTTAGTGAATTATTATAGGGCAACCACTCAGGGAACCACCTTCCAATTAAGAAATTGAACATTGCCGGCACTTAAGCAGGTCCTGTATTTCCCTTACCAACTACATCCCCCACCATCCTCTTTAGAGATAACAGATGTCTTACGTTTTAAAATAATAATGACTTGCCTTTTAAAAAGTTATGCTACCTACATACATTGCTAAACAATATAGTTGAGTTTTATCTATTTTCTTTTCCCAGCTGGGGTCTCACTTTGTTGCCCAGGTTGAAGTGCGGTGGCGTGATCAAGGCTCAGGGCAGCCTCAACCACCGGGGCTCAGGCAGTCCCTCTACCTCAGCCTCCCAAGGAACTAGGACTACAGGTGCATGCCACCACCCCTGGTTAATTTTTTTATTTTTATTTTTGTAGAGATGAGATTTCACTATGTTGCCTGGGTTGATCTCTAACTCCTGGGCTCAAGCAATCCTTCGGCCTTGGCCTCCCAAAGTGCTGGGATTACAGGCATGAGCCACTGCACCTGACCCAGTTTTGTCTATTTCTGAATCAGTATCTCTTCCTCCTTTCAGATTTTCTTTTTGTCTTTAGTTTACAGCCGTTCTACTAAGACGTGCTTTGGGTTATTTGCACTTCCTAAATCTTCAGTTGGTTTTGGAAAATTGGAAGTTCCTTCAGATTTTGCTTCTGCTCTATTCTCTTTCCCCTTGTTCTGAACTAGAGTTATACTTACATTAGAACTTAGTGCTGTGTCCCATGTTTCTTAGGCTATTTTTGGTACTTTCCACTCTTTTATTTCTCCATTTGTCACTCAGGATTTTTTCCCCGACCTGTCTTCCAGTTCACTGCTTTCCTCTTCAACTTTAACCGATTTGCTTTTAACCCACCTATTGCATTCTAAATTTTAGATATTGTAGCTTTTATCTTTAGAATGTCAATTGATTATTTAAAAACCATTTTCTAATTTTCTACTGAGATCTTTCATCTTGTCATATGATTTCTTGAACATATTAATTAGAGTTTTTTAAAAAATCCATATTTGATAACTTTAATATCTGGATTGCTTGTGAGTCTGTTTCTATTTGCTACTTTTTTTTTTTTTTTTAATCTCTAGGCTTTTAGTCAAAAATATTGTTTTTTCTTTTCAAATTGCTGGTTAGTTTTAACTGGGTTCCTGGAATTGTGTGTAGAAAATTATAGGGATTATTTCAGGCTTTGGCTGATTTTTCTCCTAGAGAGAATTTACTGTTCCTTCTGTCAGTCAGTTGGGTTAGGAACTGATCAACTTCATTTAATTAAATGTTGAGCTGACTGAAAACTGGACTCCTGTCCTTGTTAGGGGTCTGTTTCTAGTTTATCCTTGTTCTTGAGGTGAAACTATTTGGGATTTTCACCAAAAGCCGGGGGTATTTGTCAGAGCTTCCCCTCCAGTGCAGGGTCTGAACTTCGCTCCCCAGTCCTGTGAATTCTGCCCAGCTTCTCAGTCTCTGAAACGCCACGTTTGATTTGGTTTCTCAGCATCTCAGCTGTCATTTTCAAATTGGCATATGCCTTGAGGGCAGAAGAACTTTTAAACTTTAGACTTACTTCTCTAGGCTGTATTCCTCCCCTGAATCTTGACCAGGTCCTTGCTGCTTTTGTAGCATTCCAAAAACCTTTTAAAGAAAAATAGTTATTTTCTGGCCTTTCTAATTGTTCTCAGGGGAGGATAGATATGCAGATGAACATCTTCAGGCAAATAATCAGGTGTGGGATTCTTGTGTCATTAGGAATGTGACTCTTCAACTTCACTAGTAGGTTTTTTTTTTTTGAGTTGGAGTCTCACTCTGTCGCCCAGACTGGAGTGCAGTGGCCGCACCGGGCCACCGCAGCCTCGACTTGCTGGGCTCCGGCGATCCTTCGCCTCAGCCTTCTAAGTAGCTGGAACTACAGGCACGCGCTACCACACCTGTCTAATTTTTGATTTATTGTAGAGACGAGTTCTCACCAAGTTGCCTGGGTGGGTTTCAAACCCATGGGCTCAGGCAATCCACTCACCTCGGCCTCCCAAAGCACGGGATTATAGGCTGAACCACCGAGCCCGGCCACTAGTAGGTTTTTCTTTTCTTTTCTTTTCGGGGGTGGGGGGGGGGGGGTTAAAATAGGATCTGGCTATGTTGCCTAGGCTGGTCTTGAACTCCTGGCCTTAAGTGATCCTCTTTCCTTGGCCTCCCAAAGTACTGGGATTATAGGCTTGAACCACCATGCCAGGCCAAATTTACCAGCAGTTTCATCAGTTTGCACTTACTCCAGCAGTGTGTGAGAATTCCTATTGTACCACATCTTCTACTAATAATTAAGCTTCCTTAATGTGTACCAATCTAGTCAGGCTTTAAATGTTCCTGGCAACTAGTGAAGAGATTGAGCACCTTTGAATTTTTTTTGTTGGATTTCTTCATTTGTGAGGTGCCCAGTCAAATCTTTTGCCCATTTTCTTTTGGGTTTTCTGTTTTTTTCTTGCTGCATTGCAACAGTTCTTTATATAGTCAATATAATATCAGTTATATGTGTGTATATATAACTTCTCCCATGATGTAATGTATCTTTTTATTCTCATTATGGTGTCTTTTGGTGAACAAAGGTAATCATTTCAGTGTAGTTCAGTTCATTGGTGTTTGCTTTCATGGCTAATGCCATCTGTCTTATTTAAGAACTCTGAGGTCTTAAAGATATTCTCCCATTTTATCTTCTAAAAGCTCTATCTTTTGATTTTCAGATTTGACTCTAAATCTACCTGAAATGAAGACCTAAGTGTTCAGTTTTTTTCTATATGAATTTTTTTTGTATAAATGTTCAATTTTTCTAGCACCAGTTGTTGAAAAGTCTATCTCCCCCCGCACCACTCATTGGTAGTGTCACCTCTGTCATCTATCACAGTGCCATATGTTCTGTTTGTTTCTTTATCCACAGACTAATATCACATTATGTACATAAAATAAGTCTTGAGATCTGATAGGACAAGTTGGCCTACCTTCTCTCATTCAGAATGTTTTGTCTGTTTTTGGCTCTTTGCTCCTCCATATAAATTTTAGAATTAACTTGCCAAATTCCACCAAAAGTATCTAAGCAAAGCCAACTGAAACCAAAACCAAAACAGACTTGTTTGTTTTTTGTTGTTATTGTATTGGATTGCCACTTCAGAACAGTGAGTTTTTAAATGCAGGAATATTCTGTATTTCCCCACTGTACAGTTATTCTAAACTGTCTTTCAACAAAAAAATTTTTTTCCCAAGAAGTCTTTGGTTAGCTTTACTCCTATGTATTAAATATGTCTATAACTATATTGTAAATTATACCCTTAAAATTTTTAATTTTCTGTATTTTGCTGATATGAAGGTATCATTAGGGTTTGTACATTGATTTTATATTCTTTGCAATCCTTTATATTCTTATACATCCCTTCTCTCAGCATAATGCTGAATAAAGCGTTCTTGTTTTATTACCATATCGAGGGAGAATTTATTTATTTAATTTTTAGGTGTGGGGTTTTGCAATGCTGCCCAGGCTGAACTTCAGCTTCTGAGGCCAAGCAATCCTCTGACTTCAGTGGGGATTACAAGTCAAGACACTTTTAAGATTGATGAAATTCCCTTCAGTTCTTAGGTTGCCAAGTGTTTTTTCTTTGTTTGTTTGTTTTAATCACACTCTTTTTCTTTTCCTTCTTACTTTCTCCTTTTTTATTTTTATTTTTGATATAGTGTCTCACTCTGGTGCCCAGGCTGGAATTTCGTGGCACAGTCTTAGCTCACTGCTGCCTTACCACTGCTACTGGCTCAAGCTATCTTCCTACCTCAGCCTCCAGAGTAGCTAGGACGACAGGTATGCACCACCGTGTTCAACTAATGTTTAAAAAATTATTTTTGTAGTGGCAAGGTATCATTATGTTGCCCAGGCTGGTCTGGAATTCCTGGCCACAAATGATCCTCCTGCTTTGGCCTCCCAAAGCATTGGGATTACAGGCATGAGCCACTATACCTGGCTCCTTTCACACTGTTTTTCTTGTTTCTATTGATTTTTCTTCTCTAATCTGTTAATGTGGTGAATTACATTAATTGGTTTTCTGAAGTTAAACCAGTCTTGTTTTTCTGAAGTAGATCAACCTAATATTGATGAAGTAAGTTTGCTAATTATTTGTTTAGGATTTTAGCATCTATGTTATAAGTAAGATTGGCTTGTAATTTTCCTATTTTATATCATCCTCATTAGGGTTTGGTATCAGGTTTATGTCAGCTTTATATCCCCAGTTTTTCTATTTTCTGGAATATTAATAGTATGTGTAAGATTATTTCTTTTTTGAATGTTGGCAGACACTCTGTTGCAGCCACTAGTCTTATAAATTGTTTTTGTGAAAAGATTTTTGACTGCTGATTCTGTTTCTTACTGGTCTTATGACTATTCCAGTTTTCTGTTTCTTCTTGAGTTTATTGTATGTTCTATTTTTAGAGATTCATCTCATTAAAATTTTCAATATATTAGTATAAAGTTATCCATAATAGATCTTAATCTTTTTATATTTGCAGAATCTACCTTACTTTCTCTTTTCATTCCTAATATTTATTATATGCATTATCCCACTCTTTTTTCCCCTAGATTAATCTTTTTTTTTTTTTTTTTTGAGTTGGAGTCTCACTCTGTCGCCCAGACTGCAGTGCAGTGGCCGCTCCCAGCCACCGCAGCCTCGACCTGCTGGGCTCCGGCGATCCTTCCGCTCAGCCTTCCAAGAAGCTGGAACTACAGGCGCGCGCTACCAGGCCCGGCTAATTTTTGCTTTATTGTAGAGATGAGGTCTCGCCAAGTTGCCCAGGCGGGTCTCGAACCCGTGGGCTCAGGCAATCCACTCACCTCAGCATCCCAAGGCACGGAATTACAGGCTGAGCCACCGAGCCCGGCTCCCCTAGATTAATCTTATTAGAGGTTTATCAGTTTTATTATACGTTTGGCTTTGTTAATCATTCTCTCTATTGTATGTTTGCTTTCTATTTCACTAATTTTGGCTTTCAACTTTATTATTTCCCTCCTTTGACCTTATTTTCCTGTTCCTATTCCTTTTTTTATTATTTTGTTTTAAAAATATGGGGTACAATCAGGGTTAGATACATACATGGTCATCGTACAAGTAAAGTGTGGGTGTCCTTATTAATGTTATGCGCACCCACCCTGCCAGTATCCCACTACTGCCAATCCCTTTCTTATAGTATTATGATAAATGTTCAGGGTCTGCTTATGAGTGAGTACATGTGGTACTCAGATCATTGTTTCTGTGGTAAATCACTGAGTATTATAGACCGTAATTCCATCCAGGTTGCTGCAAAGTTCATCATTTTGTTTTTCTTTATGGCTCCATAATATTCCATCATGTAAATATACCATATTTTGTTTATCCAGTCCACTTTTGATGGGCAGCATTGTTGGTTCCATGTTTTTGCTACTGTGAATAATGCTGCAATAAATATTGTTCTTTTTCTAATTTGTTGAAATGGATGTTCATTTAATTAATTTTTGCCTTCTCTTGTCATGCTGAATATTTGATTAACGCTATAAACTTCTCTTTAAGCACTATCTTAATTGTATGCTATAGTTTTGCATATGGAATTTTCAAATGCTGTAGTAATCAAACAGATTGTTTCAGTTTATATGCTAGCCAGGATTACATGAAAGTTCCAGTGGCTCTTATCTATATTATAGATGTCATCTGGTACTGGTAGTACTCTTTAATTTTAGCCATTCGTGTGGGCATTTAGTAGTATTTCATCATTGTTTTATTTGCATTTCTATAATAAGTTTCACAAGTTAATTAGGTATTTGATATCCTTTATTATGCCTTTTCAAGTCTATTGCCTAATTTTAATGTAGCTACTTAGCTATTTTATTGAGTTGCAGAGTTCTGAATACAAGTCTTTTGTCAAGTCCGCTTAATAGTACACTTTTTCACCCTCATAGTAGAGAATGTCGATAAACAGAAGTTATCGATTTTAATGCAATCCAGTTATCAGTTTTGTCTTTATGATTTGTTATTTTATATTTTTATTGTTGCCTGTCCAAAGGAATAAAGACATTTTCCTATATTAACTTCTTAGCTAACACTAAGAACTACAACATGCCTGGAACTAATTTTGGGGCATGGGTCTATTGTGAAGTGAGAGTAAAGCCAGTTTTTTCCATTTTGTTTTTAAAAAATACTATTTATTGAAAAACCAGGCTAGGTGCAGTGGCTCACACCTTTAATCCTAGTACTTTGAGAGACTGAAGCAGGAGGATCACTTGAGGCTAAGTTCAAGACCAGATCCTGTCTCAATAAACAAATAAACAAATAAACAAATATTTAGCGAAACCCTGTCTCAATAAATAAATAAGCAAGCTGGACCTGGAGGTACACCTCTGTTGTCCTAGCTACTTGGGAGGCTGAGGAGGGAGAATTGCTTGAGCCTAGGAGTTCGAGGCTGCAGTGAGCTATGATTGTGTCTTGGCAACAGAGACTTTGTAAAAAAGAAAAGAAAAACCATTCTTTCCCTATTACTCCACAGGGCCACATTTCTTATAAATAAAATATCTATACATTTATTGTCTATCACTGGGCTCCCTGTTATCTTTAATTGATCTTATTTTTATGTGGTGCATATTTATACATATATTTTTATCAGTATAATACTGCTCTAATTACTTATGTTATGCTAAGTCTTGCTATCTAGAAGAGTAGGTCTTCCCATCATCTTCTTCCATGTCCTCAAGTTTGTCTTGGTTATTCTTGGATCTTTGTATTTTCATATGATTTTAAAAATTGACTTGTTAATTTTAACACTTATGTATACACACATAAACATATTTTAATTGAGATGTTATTGAATATCCAGATAAATTTGGGGACACTTACACTTTTTAACTACTTAACATATTGTACATTTGGACTACTTCACATATTTTGAGAATTTAATCCTTGAACACGGTAGATATCATTATTTAGTTTTTCTTCAACTTTTCTAAGTATTGGTTGCAAAAATTCAATTGACTTTTGCATGTTAACCTTGTATCCAGCAATCTTGATTAGTTTACATATTAACTCTAATGGTATGCAGATTGTTTTGGATTACAAAACCTTGTAAAACTTACTTATTAACTCATAATTTGTCTGGATACTTTTTGATTTTTTGTGATCAGAATCATGGCGTCTGAATAATGATAGTTTGGAATCCATACATTTATTTATTTTTCTGCCTTCCTTCACAGCCTGGAGTCTCTTGTACAATAGAAGTGCTGATAACAGGCATCTATGACTTGGTCCTAATCCTTCAACATTTTACTATTCAGTAAGATACTTGATGCAGGAATTTTGTAGATACCATTTATCATATTTAGGAAATTCCCTTCTACTCCTAGTTTGCTAAGAGCTTTATTTGTTTGTAGGTTAAAATCATGAATCAGTGTTGATGTTTCAAGTGCTTTCCTGTATACTTTGAGATGATTGTTTTTCTTTCTTTAGCTTATAAATGTGGCAAACTCCACATAGAATATAACTTTTTTTTTTTAAGCTTTCTCTACCGTAGACAGAGACCATATTTTATATGATTTCTATATTGCAAAATCTGGGGAATTTCCTTAATGACCTGATGTAGGGTATATTTTGATAAATATTCTGAGGAAATTTGTTAAGAACATGTATTCTGTAACTGTTGAGTGCAATGTTTTGTATATGTCAATTAGGTCAATTTTATTTATTATGTTATTCAAATCATTTATAGCTTTACTGATTTTTTTGGTATACTTATTGAAAGGTATGTGTTATGGGAGATGTGTGTTAAAATATCCCATTCAGATGACAGATTTTTCTGCCCCCTTTTTGTTCCCTTAGTTTTTGCCTTATACATTTTTAGGACACATGTTACACAGTACATGCAGATTTGAATAGTTTTGTAGTCCCTATCATACTTACCAGTGCTTTTAAAAACAGTTTTATAATTCACATAACATAAAATTCATCTTTTTAAAGTGTATATTTCAATGGTTTTAGTATGTTCACAGAGTTGCACAGCCATTACCAAAATCTAATTTTAAACATTTTCATTATCCCAAAGAAACCTCATACCCATTAACAGTCACTTCCTATCTTTTCCCCTACCCCTCCTCACCCCTGTCCTTTTTTTTTTCCCCCCCGAGTTGAGGTCTCACTCTGTTGTGAGTTGCAGTGGCACAATTACAGTTCACTGCAGCCTTGACCTTCTGGGTTCGGGCGATCCTTCCACCTCAGCCCCCCAAGGACCTGGGACTGACTACGGGGGCATGCCACCACTAAGTCCGGCTTTTTTAAATTTTTTTTAAAGAGAGACAAGATCTCACTATGCTGCCACTGGTCTTGAACTCTTGGTCTCAAACAATCTTCCTGCCTTGGCCTTCCAAAGTTCTGGAATTACAGGTGTAAGCCATTATGCCTGGCCTTACTCTCTGCCTTTACAATATGAATGTGTTAATAACACTAAACTACAAATACACTTAAAATAGTTAAGATATTCCTTAGATATAGTGTGTGAAAGCAAAAAAAAAAGTAGGAAAACAGAGTTAAGATAGTATGTTTTATGTTATGTGTATTTTAACACAGTAAAAATCATATTTTTTCCTATTTTTATTTTAGATTCAGGGAGTGCACATGTATGTTTGTTACATAGACATATTGTGTAATGGTGAGGGGATTGGGTCTCAGGTGGCCAACTCCCCAGATAGTAAATATTGTACCCAATAGGTAATATCTGAACCCTAAACCCCTCCCAACCTCCCCCATTATTGGTGTTCCCAGTGTCTATTGTTTCCATCGTTGTGACCATTTAGCTCCCACATATGAGTGAGAACATGCAGTGTTTGGTTTTCTGTTTCTGAGTCAGTTCTCTTAGGATAATGATCATCAGCTCCATCCATGTTGCTACAAAGGACATGATTTCATTCTTTTTATGGCTGTGTAGTATTCCACGGTGTATATATACCACATTTTCTTTATCTAGTCAATTGTTAGTGGGTACTTAGGTTGGTTCCATGACTTTGCTATTGTGAGTAGTGCTACAGTAAACATATGAGCACAGGTATCTTCTTGTATATTGATTTCATTAGATCCATAGTATTGATTTTCATGGTATTGATTTCAGTAGATCCATAGTATTGGGATTGCTGGGTCAAAAGGTAATGTCGTTTTTAGTCCTTGAGAAATCTCTATACTGTTTTCCATAGCGGTTGATCTAGTTTACAATCCTACCAACAATGAATGAACGTTCCCTTTTTTCCTTTACTTATCATAATGATTTTGGAGTTTATCCATTGCTATGATTTGAATGTGTGCCTCCAAAATTTGTGTCAAACTTAAACTTCCAGTGTGATAAAATTAAGAGGTAGATCCTTTTGAGAATACGCTTTAGGGAGCTGCCTGACTTTCCATCTCTTCTGCCATGTGAGAACACAGCATTTGTCCCCTCCAGAGTATGCAGCAACAAGGTGCCATTTTGGAAGTAGAGAGTAAGCCCTTATCAAACATCAAATCTCCTGGTGCCTTGGTCTTGAACTTCCAGGCCTACAGAACTATGAGAAATAAGTTTCTATTATTTATAAATTACCCAGTTTGTGGTATTTTGTTATAGCAGCAGGAATGGACTAAGATATTCATATCTTCTGCAACACACACACACACACACACACACATACACACACATCTCCAAGTAGTGAACTCCTAATCATTCTTTAAAACCTAGATCTAGTGTAACATTTTCACAAAGCCTCCTGTGGTCATTGCAGAATAAATGTGTCACTCATTTTTGGATTCCTATTGTTTATTAAACATTTGTAAATTATAAAGCCTATCCCACATCTATCTGTAATTTTATCTCTCTTAATTTTTCTTCATTATACTGTGTATTTCTTAAAAAGAAAAAAAGATATCCGTATTTTACATATCAGTAGTTAGTTGTTTTATATTGCTGAATAGTATTCCATTATATATCACATTGTATTTATCCATTCACCCTTTCATGGACATTTTGATTATTTCCAGTTTTGGGCGGGTATAATCATTTGTGTAAAAGTCTGTACGTGGACTTATGGTTTCATTTCTCTTGAGAAGACATCTAGGTGTGGAATTGCTGGATGATATGGTAAGTTTAACTTTGTAAGAAACTGTCAAACTGTTTTCCAAAGTTGCTGTACCATTTTACATTCCCACCAGCAATGTAGGAGCTTTCTCCACGGCCTTATCAACAATTGTTATTGCCTTCTTAATAGCTATTCTAGTGACTGTGTAATGGCACTTCACTGTGATTTTATTAGCATTTTTTCAACTGACAGATGAAGTTTAACATCTTTTCTTATATTTATTAGCCATTCATGTATCTTTTCTGGGATGCATTGTTTCAGATAATTTGCCCACTTGTTAATTGGGTTGTTTGTCTTCTTATTGAATTACAAGAGAGCGTGTGTGTCTGTTAAATATACATACATACTAGTTAAATGTCCTTTATTGGATATATGATTTTCAAGTATTATTTCTCAACCCTTTTGCTATCTTAATGGTATCTTTTGAAGAACAAAGAGTTTATAATTTTGATGAATTCCAATGTATTGTTTCTTTTCCTTTATAGATCATGCTTTTGGTGTCATAGCTAAGAAATTAGGAAACTGTTAGAGGGTTAAGAAGAAAACCAAGTAACAGTGTCGTGGAACCCTAGGGAAGATAAAATATTAGGAAGAAGATGAATGAACATGTGTCAAAACCTGCAAAATGGTTGGGCGCAGTGGCTCAGCCTGTAATCCCAGCACTTTGGGAGGCTAAGGCAAGAGGATTGCCTGAGCCCAGGGGTTTGAGACCAGCGTGGGCAACTTGGTGAGAGCTCGTCTCTACAATAAATCACAAAAACTAGCTGGGCGTGGTGGCGTGCATCTGTAGTTCCAGCTACTTGGAAGCCCAGCAGGTCGAGGCCTCAGTGGCCGTAAACATGCCACTGCACTCCAACCTGGGTGACAAGAGTGAGACTGTGACTCAAAACCTACAAAATATCTAAAAAGGATGAATGAAGCAAAATGGTCACTATATTTGGAGAATAACACAATGATAATAAGGACTGACTATTGATATCTATTGAATGCTTATTTTATGCAATATCCTATACTAAGTATGATCTTATTTTTAATTTTGGTAATTAGGTAGAGGTTATATACTCTTTGAATTTCAGTGTTATTAATATTATCAACAATTTCTCCCTATAACTTGAAAAATATTGATCCAGAGAGAATAGCATAGGATTTGGACGTGGAAAATTCTTGAACTGAGTTCTACAACTTTTGGGTTATGGAGAAGCCACTTATCTTTTCTGAACCTGTTACCTCATTTGTAAGGTAGGATTAATTATTACCAACTTACATACATTTGCATACATTATCTCATATGAACTCTTAAGATCATGTATTCAAAGCATGCATGCAGCATATTGCTTGGTTCATGGTGTATGTGCAAGAATGAAGGTTGTAGTTATTAGTTGCTACAAGCAGATAACAGTTTGAAAATGTGTTGTGAACTGTTGCATTCTATAGAACACATTATTGGAAATACTTAATACTTTTTGGAACCATAGTATTCATTGTAATTTGTTGTCCTGTTTTAATTTTTTAAATCCTACAAATTTTGCTTACAAAGTACTTTAAGTTTCCTCTTCTGTCATCACCCAAAGAATATAGCCAATGCTTCTTTTTTAACAGCTTTGTTAAGATATGATTCACATGCCACACAATTCACCCATTTAAAATGTGCAATTCAGTGGATTTTAATACATTCACAGAGTTATGTAGTCATCACTACAATCGATTTTAGAACATTTTTATCACCCAGAAAAGAAACTCTGTACCCATTAGTAGACTCTCCATTATCTCACCAAACTGCCTATCCCTAGGCAATAACTAATCTACTTTCTGTCTTTATAGATTTGCCTACTCTTCAATTTCATATAAATAGAATCATACAATATGTGATCTTTTGTGGCTGGCTTCTGTTAAAGAAAATCAGTCAGACACTAGTTAAAGTTGTAAAAAGAGATTTTATTCAGACACTATTGCAATAGAAGAAAAGAGACCTCAATATAGAACTGGGCTTACTTTTGAATACAACAAGAACAAGTAGGAATTTCTAGCAAAGAAGCAGGTAGGTGGGGGAGGGGGATGGAAAAATCACATCTTTTTCAACCTCCCTAACAGGATTCTTGCTGAAGGCAGACCAAGGTATTAGACCTCACCTGCGGGATGTTGGCAGATAAGAAATTTGATCAGGTATCGAGGTTGCTCAGATTTTGAGGGTGAGAGAGTCTGCTAAACTGACTTAACAAGATTCTTGCTAAATCTAGGCTATGCAGGCCTGAGCACAAGTCCCAAGGACAAGGCCTAGTTTAGAAAGGGTCTTAGAGGAGACTGATTAAATCTTGGTGAAGGAGAGTCTTTGTTAGTATAATGTTTCAAGTTTCGTCTGTGTATAGCATGTATCACTACTTCATTGATTTTTATTGCTGAATAATATCACACTGTATGGATGGCTAGAACAGATTTTGTTTATACATTATTTGTCCAGTGAATGGGCATTTGGATCATCACCATTTTGGGGGGCTATTAAGAATGATACTGTTATTAACATTTATGTACAAGTTTTTGTGTGCCTATATATCTTCATTTCTCTTGGGTATGTATCTACAAGTGGACTTATTGGATCATATGGTAACTCTGTGTTTAACATTTTGAGGAACTGCCAGACTGTTTTCCAAATAGACTGCACCATTTTACAATTCTACCAGCGACATATGAGGATTCCCACTTCTCCTCATCCTCCTCAACACTGATGATTATTTGTGTTTTTGATTATAGCTATCCTATTGAGTGTGAAGTGGCACTTTATTGTGGTTTTGATTTGTATTTTTTGATGGCTAATGATACTCCTTTAATCCCAATGAAGTATAAGCAAGAGCTTGGAGATATAAAGGATAGAAAACAATCTGCAAATCGCCCATTAGCATGTTGCTGTTAGAGGCAACCTGGGATAAGCACAAACAGTGACTGGCTGGTGGATTTGTGCATTCATTCAACCCCACTAATCTCACATTCTAGGTTCTAGGTCATTGTTTTTCCGATTTTATACATATGTCACTATACCCCCTCATACCCTGCCCAAAGTTATGAAAATGAAAAAGACAAGAAAAGTTTAGTATCTTAGTAAGAGACTCCATAGAAATCCATGACTTGATTAGAAAAAAATAGGGGCAATCCTGTATTATTGTAGAAATCTTGAATCATAGATTAAAAGCCCCTCTTCATGGTCACTGGTAAATAAAGAAAATTCTTCTGCTTTTGTAGACAGAGGTCAGCAAGCTTTTAAATAAAAAGCTGGATAGTATATATTTTTAACTTTGTGAGTTGTAGAGTTTCTGCTGCAACTACTCAACTCTGTTTGTAGTGCAAAAGCACCATAGACAATACATAAATAGGCATGGTTGCATTTCAGTAAAACTTTATTTACAAAAAACAAGTGTTGGGCTGGATTTGACTGATCCCTGGTGTACATGAAAAAGGAATAGGAGATTCTTGGGAAGATTCATTTCTATAGTAACTTGAAAATAGTCAAGAAAGGATGCTTTTTATTTTTCCTACATTGATGTTTTACAACTGGACTTGGCTTCACTACCCAGGGTGGGTCAACTGATTGATTTTGCAGAGGTTATTTGTCTCTTTCCTTTTGTAAAAAATAAACACTGGGCCGGGTTCAATGGCTCAAACCTGTAATCCCAGCACTTTGGGAGACCGAGGTGAGAGGATTGCCTGAGCCTGGGGGTTTGAGACCAGCCTGGGTAACTTGGTGATACCTTGTCTCTACAATATATCAAAAAATTAGCCAGGTGTGGTAGCGTGCACCTATTGTTCTGGCTACTTGGAAGGCTGAGGGGGAAGGATCGCCTGAGCTCAGTAGATCAGGGCTAGAGTGACCATGAGTGTGCCATTGCACTCCAGCCTGGGTGACAGAGTGAGACTCTGACTCAAAAAAAAAAAAATTATTTTTTATTTCTAGGACAGTATCTATGAGGCATTTAAAACTAAGTCAGAGATAATTTCAGAACCACCTTTAGAAACAATTTATCCTCACTACTGACTACTTTTTAAAAAAAATCTGAGATCGTAGAAATATTTAATTATTACATTCATTGCACCAGTTATTTTCGATCAGTTTAAATTTTTTCATTTACTGCTTTTATTTCTATGACAGTGAAAATGCCCATAAAATGATATTAATGATATAACCAGCAACATAACAGACAGGGAAAATCTTTTTACTATCTCATTTCTGCGTCTAGATTACTATAGCTACTGTCCTTAAAAACACTCATTAAGCAGCTTATCTTAAGCAAAATTCATACTAAAGCAGATGCATGAAGGGACCCACCTTTCATTCTGAGAGGCTAGGCTGGGGCCTGGGCTGAGAAAATATGATCTGCCGCAGGGCCCTTCCTAGCTATATAGCCCGATAAACTCCCCTTGGACTTAAGCTAGTCGAGATGTATTTCTGTCATTTGCAGCTTAAAGAGTCCTAGCTAATACAGAGAACTTCATAGTGGAGTTGAGATTTGAAGGATGGCTGGGTTCTAGGTGGGTGGAGAGGAACCAGCGTCCAGGCAGAGGGAAGGTACAGAAAGAAGATGGGCGCATATGAGAAAATCGTGTGTTCTGGGAATGTCAAGGATTTTGTTGTCGCTGGAGACTAAAGTAGAAAGGCATAGAAATAGGAGAAGAGTCTTCATACACAGGTCAAATCACAAAGGGCCTCACATGCCCTCTAACGTGTTTAGATTTAGACAAGTGAGAGCCATTACAAATTTTTTATCAGAGTTCAGATTTGTGGCAACAAGGATCCAGAATGGAGGAAAGAAAACCTGTTATGGGTCAGTTGTAGCTGTCTGGGTGAGAGATGATGAAAGCCTGAGCTAGCACATTGACAGGGATGGAGAGAAGGAAAAGTGCAGTATACGAAAGCTCTTGAGGAGGATGGGTGATGAGAAGTGACTGAGAGTGGAAAACAACAGGGAAGAATCTGGGATGGCGCTCAGGTGCCTGTTTGGAACAGCTGTATTGATGAAGGTGTTAATTCTCAAGGTAGAAGATAGGTATGTGTGTGAAGGGACCGACCTGGGGAAGAAAGATGATGAGTTTACGTTGAGGTATGTTGAACATATCCAGGCAGTCAGTTTAGAATGCTCTTTTTATGCACCGCAGTGAGGGACAAAAGAAAAGAAATAGCCTTGAAGTTGGGGACATGCAGGCCTGGGATGTTAGTTGTTTCTCAATTATGAAGGAGATAAAGCATGTTCATGTGCTACGGGGGAAAGCGTCTGACTCTTGGAAAGGCTATGATAAGGAAACAATGAAGAAAGAATGGAGAAAAGGATGAGGATAAAGGAAAGAGAAGAAATATTGATGGTGCAAAGAGCAAAAGGACGGACAAGATAGGATCCAAAAAACAGGCAAATGGATGAGTAATGAATGAGGTCATTGCACTGGTACCTGTCACATTGTTGTCTATTTAGACAGTGTGCATCGTGGGCGTGCCAAATAAGTAGAAAATGCAGTACTGACGACTATTGCAAAGCTCACTTTAACTGGAAGGACTAACTCCAAATAAGTATTGATCAGTGCTAAGCAATCAATAAAGCATGACAAAGTACAAGAGTTTTGACAGGAATGGCAAGAATATGGCACTTTAACTCTTGCTTGTCTCTTCTTGACCTATGACAAACAACAACAACTAGTCTGTCTTTTCTGTGCTCAGTCTTGGACTCAGAATCCATCACAGGGCTTTAGGCAGCCTCTGACGTTTATAAGAGCTGGCGCTTGAGTTGAAAGCTATTTGTCATACTTAGTTATGGTAAATATGGCAAGCACCATAAAAATTTGAAGAAAGTTCTGTTGTTTCCCAGAGTAAATTGTATGTTTTCAAGGAAAAGGATGGTATGTTCTATGACTTTAGTACTGCCCACACCATTACAATCAGAAGCTCAATTAGGGCTTATTGAATTAATTTCATAATTTTAAGAGATCGTATCATAAGGAAATAAATCAACTCAATATATGTTAAGATGTTATTGTTTGAAGCACTTCTGTAAGTCCGAAAGAAGTCTTTTTAAAGAGTTTATATTCTAGCGTCTGACAACTTTTTCTACCCTTGCAACTTAAACTCATTTTCTCTTGTTTTCTTTGTTCTTATGGAAGATGAAAAACAGCTGGTGAGCATCCTCAGCTAATACTTGTTAAGTGCCTTCTTAAAAAATAATCCTTAAGCTTGAGGACATTATGCTCAGTGGAATCAGCCAGTCATAAAAGGATAAATCCTGCATGATTCCACTTAGAGGAGGTACTTAGGGCAATCAAATTCATAGAGACAGAAAGTAGAATGGTGGTTGCCAGGGGCTGGGGGCGGGGCGGGGGGAAGAGAATGAGGAGCTATTGTTTAATGGATACAGAGCTTTAGTTTTTCAAGAGGAAAAGAGTTCTGTGGATGGATGGTTGTGATGGTAACACGACACTGTGAATATGCATTTAATGCCGCTAAACTGTACACTTAAAATTTGATTAAGATGCTAAAAAAAAAATCCGTGCAGTACTAGGGAGGCTTATCTTTAACCTGTGGAGATAAACCGTTACCTAGCAACCTCGTCATCTTTGGGAGTGTTTGCTCTATCTCATTTGTTTTTCGTCTTTCTTTGTGGCCTCTCTTTCCATTCTTCCAGAAACTTGTGTTGCCCTTTTCTGGACCATCTTCAAGTCTTCTGCAAACCAGATGTAGTTTTGGAAAGATGGCAAAGCCAGGGTAGTGAGGAGGCTGTCTCCGAGGTGTTAGGGTTTTGTGTGGCACTAGGATTGCTGGCTTTGTTTGACAACAGCACTGCACGGCCTGGGGTTTGTCCTCCACAGATACAGCTTCTGTTCTTTCTATCTGTAAAGTTGGGGTGGGTGGACTAGATTAATTCTAATGGAATTTATAGCTCACTTTGGCCTTTTTAATTGGGAATTTATGTGTTACCATTGTATTATTTTTAGGTTTGTGTAATGGAATATCATACACCGGTTTTTCAAGATTATGAATTCAGTACAAGCTTAAAGTACCAAACTTGTGAACTTGTTTTTTCATTTACCCATCTCTTTTTCACATAGAACTAAGAACCATGATTCCTGAATATAATGGGCATTATATGTGCTTTATCGTCCCTCCCCGCCTCCCCCCCCAGAAGCACTGAGCCGAACGTCTTTGATTTCCTAATTTATCACTTACAAGTGAATGCAGGCTTCATTGGGAATGCCTCATCAGTACAGTAGTTCAGCCTGGCTTCGTTTTAAATCTCTTTCTTTTGCTCCTATCTAGCAGGAAAGGCTTTGGGTGAAAATCTGAAAATTTGGGTAGAAGTCCTAACTCTATTACAGTTGATGTGTGATTATTGTCCAGTTACCTCAATTAAAAAAAAAATCACATGTCACAGATATGCTCATAAGCCCTTGTCCCCATGATTTGCTGATACTGCTATTGGTTTGGCTGGCTATTTGCTTTCACTCGTCAGCTCTCTCAGTGAGAGGAGAGAGGAGGATGGAGAGGTATTTAGTAGGATGGTGGCATTTAAGATTTATCCAAAACCTAAAAAAATCTACCAAGAAACCCAACCCAACCTTAATAGCTCTCTTTCTAAGAAAACATTAATGTGAAATTGATGTTGTGCTAGTTAGAAATTGCATGTGTTTGTGTATCTCCTGTTACCACCACCAAGAAGTTGCTCTCCTGCTCTCTCCCAGCCAATAACCCCCCAGGTTTACTGCTGGTCTGACTTATGGTTTTGTGTTGTAGCTGTCCAATCTGTGTGGGCTTACACTGTGATAAACAGTGGCTCTAGTTTTGGTAGACCAATCACATCGCAGGACTCAAGATACTTTGGATCTGTCCTGTCATTTAATATTCAAGAGTGTTGAAAGTAACTCCAGAGGAACTGAGGAAGATGTCAGATGTGGTATCTGTGGTAGATCCAAGTCTTACCCTGCACCAAAGGAAGTTAGATGTTCCTATCACTGGTTTATAGAAGTTGATGTTGGTCTGGAGCTTGAAGCCATGCTGGCGCCATGCTGTCTGCTGGCCTTTCGAAGGGATCTGGCCGCCTTAATTTGGCTTCATATTTCTTGGATGACCCATGTGTTTTGAACAGTATACTGCCTGTGTGGCAGAGTTTCGTGGCACCAATTAGCCTGCATTACCAGAAAGCATTGCTGGCCAAGTCCTTACATGAGCTGGGTGCTATGTGAACATAGCCAGACATGGGCTTCAGTCCTTGTTACCAAGCTGACACACTGAATGGACCTGGATCAGTCATTTGTCTCCTAGTCTGTTTACAGTCAACAAAACAGGGCAGTTGCAAAGTACCTTGACAACCTCAGTAGTCTAATGGGATAGCTGCTTTCCTAGTGTTTGGAAATAGGCAAACTTGTACCCCCAAGGGAGATGGTGTTGCATGTATTGAATATAATCTATCATACCACAATGTTGTTGAATAGTTGAACTTAGAGGCAGCATTCTAAATTTCACACATGAAATCAGACGATGCTGGCAAATGCTGATATCAGATGGGCTGTTCCCCAGCCTCTAACACACTGTGTGGCAATGAATATGCACTTAGATACGTGTGAATCAGCATGTGAACATGTTTAATTAGTAGTTCTCTACTTCTAATGCTGCAAATTGTGTTGAAGATTTTCACAAAGCCTTGCTATTGGTCCTTGCCGTTTTCCTCTGCCTGAACATAGCAAAGATCATATCACCCCAACCATTTTATAGTCCAAAGCTACATTACGTTTCTCAACACTTACATCGAGACACTGAATTCAGGGGACTTTTTCCTGGGATGAAATGAATAAGAATGACTTCCATTGCCAGCTGAAAATGTCGCTGGGATGGAGAGAGGGCTTCGCATCTCAACACTGCAGGAAAAGGTCTGAGAATAAAGTAGGTCTGAGAATTCAAGAGACTAGAAATCAGCAGTAGCTCACAAATGGAAATCATCAGCTCGAAACACAGAACCATATGCGAGTCACTGCTAAATTGAACCCTATTGACATGTCAAGGAATATACCGTTTGTTTTCAGAAGGTGGTTATAGAGGTTGTGGTAGATTTTGAAGCTACTGGGGAGAAGGGATACAGGAAGAGTTTTCTCTCAGTATGAAAGGGCACAGCCACTTAAAAGGTGTCAGAAAAACAATACATGCAGAAAAGCAGTCCCCGGGGAAACCCTGGTGCCTTAGTAGCAATGTTGGAAGAAAGAAGGACCAAAACAAATGTAACATTTCTGACTCTTTCCTGCCCTTTTGTATTTGTTTTGGTCCTTATTTCTTCCAACCCCGCATGTGGAAAGGACAAAGGAAGAGAACATTAATCTTGAACGCTAGAAAGAAAGGGAGGGGCGGGGGGTAATTTCAGAGCAACATAAAGCCACCTTTTAAATACTGGGTGAGTATAAAGTCCTCATAGAAGACACAAATGCAATCATATTTTTTTTCCTTTGTTTTGGTTCAGTCAGCGTGATCAAAAGAGTTAACCTGGGTTTGATAGAGCAAGAAGAGGGAGTGCAATCTATTTGTTTGTTTTCAATTATTTCTTTCTTGAGGGTAAACAAAACTGTTCCTTATGCATATCACTAAGGCTGTTTAAAAAATCAAAGGGAACAGCGGGAAGTCCAGGTGACATGGAAATCATCAGGAATTGTATCTGCAGAGCCCCCAGCCTCAGCAGGCGCATCCTGGGTTCCATTACTCTGGTGTCCGTCCCGGGCCCTGCTTCCCTGTTTGAAGTGGCTGGGCACATTGCCTACACCTGGAAGCTGATAAGACATACCCACTACACACTCTCAAGGTTTTCCAAGAAAAATAGCAAAGAATGCACTTGTGTTGAGGTACAGGAGATGCTGACTGGCAGGGTCTCTAAAGAATCAACATGCCCATATTTCTGCCTCCTCTCGTGTTCCCGAGCTGATTCTCAGCTCAAAACTAATACAATCAATGTGTTTTTGTAAATCAACAAGTACAGAGACTCAGCTCGTTTTCTAAATCCTGATGTGCTAATTTAAGAACATTCCCCTCTGCTCAGAAAATTATCCTGAGCCCAGTATTTGCAGGAAGGGCATTGTCCAGAAAGTGGTTGTCATTTTGTGTATGTTTGTTCATATTAACGATAATTCAACTAATATTTGGCCAGCTCTACTGTGAGTCAGTTTCTGTGCTTGGTATTGGGATCAGAGCAGTGAACGAGAATCTTCTACCCTTGAGAAGCTTCAATCTTTAAGGGAAGGACTGGGTTATTTCTGAGGTAGTATTGCATAGAAAAATTGAACATTGAGAGTGTGGGTTTGAAAACATGTGGCATTAGACACTAATACAGCTTTTCAAAGATATGCTTTTCATCTTTTTGTTAGGGAAGAGCATTGAATATCAAAATTACCATTCTGAGTAGTCATAATTAAAGAGAAGAGAACTCAAACTGTAGAGGCTTGTGATTTTAGCAGGGTAATTTTTCTTTTTTTAAGATCTCTGTCTCACAAAGAACATCCGTGGGATGCATTCTTATTTGAAGGAAGTTTGGTTTTGATCCTCTCTCTTAGAGCTTTTGTGTTTTCAGACTGAGAGCATACACTTGGAGGAGAAGTTTCTCGCCTTATATTTCAAGCAGATTTACATCAAAGCATAAGCTCTGTGCCCTATTCAGGATCCCTTCCCACTAGGTTGTCCTATCATTTTGCATAATAGTAACCATGCTTCAGTGCCACATCGATTCTGTAACCATTTCCTCTGGGTTAATGAGAAACATCTCTGTTGACATTGAGTAGGGAATGCAGAAGTAGAACCAACCAGGTTCCTGTGGAGTGTGCCTGTTTAAAACCCCTGTTCTCTTGGAGCTTTCTTTTGTTTTTTGGTGTGTCCTTTTCCTGGAAATAATTGCCTCAAAACAATGAGCTGTATATTACTGAGTTATTCCCAGTGGTTTACCTTTTCTCTCATCTTTTCTTTCCTCTTGCCTTCCTGCCCCTCCATACCGTCAGGCATTACGTTCCATTTCTGTGTGACACTTACTTGGTCTGCTTGACTGTAAAGACATTTTTTTTTTTTTTTTGAGTTGCAGTCTCACTCTGTCGCCCAGACTGGAGTGCAGTGGCCGCTCCCGGCCACCGCAGCCTCGACCTGCTGGGCTCCGGCGATCCTTCCGCTCAGCCTTCCAAGGAGCTGGAACTACAGGCGCGTGCTACCACGCCCGGCTGATTTTTTGACTTATTGTAGAGATGAGGGCTCCCCAAGTTGCCGAGGCGGGTTGCGAACCCGCGGGCTCAGACAATCCACTCACCTCGGCCTCCCAAGGCATTGGATTACAGGCTGAGCCACTGAGCCCGGCTTGTAAAGACATTCTTAACTCTCCTTCCCCACTCGTCTTTGTCTCTTCAATAAGGGAGAGCATTGACTTGAGGAAATCGTGAGTGCGCTTCGACTGGGGCTCCTGTGCCAGCTCCAGCAAGCCTCTCTCAGGTGTGACGACCCCGATCCCCAGCTCATTTTTATGTCCCCAGCAAACATGCATAATCTTAGGCAAACAAGCCGCCCTGCCAAAAAGGGCATCCAACAGCTCCTTAAGACAGAGCAACGATTCTTGGCTCCTGCATCAGTAAAATTATCTATTTTCAAAACAATCCTTTTAAAAAAAAGAAACCAACAAAGAGGATAGTGTTGTTTATGTAACTTTTTGTAAGGTTATAAAAAGTTGTGTTTTTTTTCCTCTCTCTCTCTCTCTCTCTGGGCACAAAATGGGTATGGTACGTGTTCCCAGGCACAGAGAGGTTGTTTGGGAAACCAGTGGAATCTCTTGAGATTTTCCTTTGCTAATGACTTCAGCCTTTCTCCCTTGTGAAAAAAAATTTTCTTTTCTTTTAAACATTCTACTCTGTAAGTTCTTAGGACTGGTTGTTGGGAACTGGGTAAACTGGACAGTTTCTCTTGCCCCTGAGAGCTGTTCTCAGGCCCCATGAGGTACCTGGCAGGGGTGATCTAGCAAGGCAGCCACAGAAACCCTTTGTCATGGGTAGGTGGAAGTGGAGGTGACTGGTGACTCTAGTCCCTCCTAATGTCCACCATGACTCATCTAACCTGGAATGAACACATTTCTCTTTTTTTCTTTTTCTTACCCCTTCTTGGCCATCAGCTTCCACCAGTGGGCTGTCAGTTAGTTGAAATTAGCATTCCTGGAGCCCATGGAGAAAGAGAGCAACATACAATATATATTGGGGGAGTGGAGGACTTCACACAGACTTCAAGAAACCTGAAAAACGAAACTGAGAATTTAAAAATCCACAAATAAGGAATTCAAAAACCTTATATGTTCAGAAGCCACAGTAGAGAGAAAAGAAAAGATGAAAGCAAGCAAGGGCACACTGCCATCTTAAACAAGGAAGACAGAATAGATTAGTGTGAAGGGATCTTTGTGGAGGGAAGAATGTCCAGACGCAGAGAGCATACAGAGCGGACTTGAGGTCCAGGTCAGACGGAGTTGGTGAGCGAATTCTCACCCCATATAAGTACCTGTGGCATAGCTTGGGGAGGTGGAATGTGCAAGAAGGTGGGATCTGTCCACCACACCAGGGATTCTGGTGGGGGTCTTCTCCAGAATGCTCTTCCCTGGACCATTCCCCTCTTCGTGTCTCATGTAGTTGCCTGGGTCATACAATGGGGACAGAAATAAGACAGAGACAGTTATTTGAGTTTCAGATCAGCTGTATCCATTAGCTATGTTCCATTTGTTTGTTTTGCAGGGAGTAATTCAGGATCTCCAATGAAATTGTTGATATTGCTAGTTGTCAGTGAGAAGCATTTCACAACAAATTTCAGCTACATGCCATGTTCCCATCTCAGCTTAGGCTTGGGCTGGACCTGGTCTTGGGCCCCTTTGGGATCTGAGGGTATTTCATTTCTCTGTGTTTCTTGGCTTAGTGGGAATTTTCAGATATGTCTTAACTTCACTAATTTGCTCAGGGAGAAACTTCAGGACACAGTGAAAAATAAGGATATTGGGCCAAAGGTCATCTGTTGGTTCAGAATTTCTATAAAACGCCAGAAATTTTGTTTTTTCTTTTATTTATTTTGTTTTTAAAGTCCATTTTGCTCTTAGGAAGCTGCTGTTTTGATTTTGAAGAAAGATAATTCTCATCTGTGAACCATTTATTAATTTACTGCCCACTGAATACTGTAACAGAGAGAGTGCAGAGAGGGCCTAGTTGATGTGGCCCATAGATTTGAGCAAGGCTTCCCTGAAGTGGACTTTGACAAATGAGTAGGAGCTCCATGGATGGTGCTGGAGGCGGAGGACATTTCAAGCACAGCAGAGTCCCAGAGCCACAAGGATAAGGGCTTGAGAGGGGCAGTGGCAGTTTCTGAGGGATTAGAGCCAAACCAGTGGTGGAGCGAGAGGGAGGCATTGAGGCTAGGAAGGCAAATGAGGGTCAGGCTTTGCAGGCCAAGAGTTCAGATTTTATCCTTCAGCACTGGGCATTCTCCTGAAATTCTTCATTAGAGTCCTGATATGGTGCAGTGGACATTTTTCACTCTTCTTGGCTGTCCTGCAAACAATTATACTAGAGAGACAGCAGAGAACTTGCTTCTTGTGTTAGAGGATTTCCCCACCTTATCATGCAAGTCTGCCCCATGGTGGGAGCTGAAAGCGTGATGTGTGTACCCTCTTTCCAGTCTCACTCGCAGTTAAGGAGTGGGTACGTGATTAGGCTCTGCCAATCGTATGTCTCCACTCTGGGCTTTGAATAGTGACGTGACAAGCAGGGACCTCAAGCAAAATCCACTTCAGGAGATAGAGCCATCAGTTTCTCAAAGCGGCAGGGGGCAAGCACTCGAGGGTCAGAGTCAAGTGTCCACTGGTCAAGTATCCAGTGGCGGAAGCTTCGGTATCTCTGCCCAGCAGCATCAATGATGCCTTTACCTCACCATCTCCACAGCATGATTTAGGGTACTGTATTGCTGCTGGCTGCATGGCCTCCAAATCTGGTTCTTTAGCTCCCCAAAAGACCCTGTGAGCTGTCCAGTATTAAAAAATTTTAAGTCATGTCTATCAAGGTATAACTTACTGATAATAAGATGTACCCTTTAAAATTTACACTTCAGTGAGTTTGGACAAATGTATTCAGTTATGCAACCAGTACCATGTAGTTTGCTTTTTTGACATAAAGACTATTTCCATTGGTCCCCAAAATTTTCTTGTGCCTTTTTGAACCCCTCTTCCTATTCCCAGCACCTGGCAACCTCTGACCTGACTTCTTACCCCTGGAGTTCTGCATTTTCCAAATATTCATATAAATGGATTATACAGTATGAAGCTCTTGTGTCTGGCTTTTTTTCACTTAGCATAATGCTTTTTAGAGTCATTCATATTGTTGTATCAGTTTGTTTCTTTTTGTCTTTAAATATTATTCAGTCGTTTGGTCATATCACAATTCGTTTATCCATTCACCAGTTGATGTACATTGGCGTCTTTCCAATTTTCAGCTATTATGTATAATGCTATTATGCTGTGAACATTCATGTACAAGTCCTTTTGTGGACATGTTTTTATTTTTCTTGGGTAAATACCTAGGAATGACATCACTGAGGTCATAGAGTAAGTGTATCTTAAACTTTATAAAAAATCACCAAATTTTTCCAAAGTGGTTATACTCTTTTGTGTTCCTACCAGCAATACATGTAAATTCTGGTTACACTGCAGTCCTTGACAGCAATTGGTATAGTCAGTCATATTAATGTTGGTCGTTTAGTAGGTGTATAGTGATATGTTGTAGTGCTTTTTAATTTGTATCTCTCTAAAGGCTATTAATGTTGGACATCTTTTCATCTGCCTACTGCATCCGTATATGTGTGTTTAAATATTTTGCCCCCCCAAAATATTTTGTCCATTTTTTCTTGCGCTGAATATTTATTATTTTATTGTAAGAATTATTTATGTATCCTAGATACAAGTCTTTTATCAGGTATCTGGTTCCCAAATATTTTTCCAATCCTGCAGCTTGTCTTTTTTATTTTCTTTATACTATTTTTAAAGGACTGAATTTTTAATTTTGAAGTGATTATCAATTTTTTATTGTTCATGATTTTTTGGTGTACTAGCTAGGAACTCTTTGCATAATCTAAAGTTATAAAATATCATAATATTGAATCATCTGATCCATGAATTTAATTTATTAAGATATCTAATTTCTTATAGTAATGTTTTATAATATTTAATCTACATGTCTTGTGAGATTTATTCCTAGGTATGTCATGTTTTATAATGCTCTCGTAAATGACATTGTTTTTAAATTTCAGTTTCCAACTGTTCATGGTTAGTGTATACAATTGATTTCAAATAAACCATCCACTCCATCTGAGTTATCCAATTTGTTGGCCTAAAGCTGTTCCTAATCTTTTCTTATCATCCTTTTAATATTTGTAGGATCTGTAGTGATATTTCTTCTTTTATTTCTGATATTGATAATTTGTATCTTCCTTCTTTTTCCTAGATCAGTCTGGCCAAATGTTTGTAAATTTTACTGAACTTTTTAAAGAACTAGATTTTGCTTTTATATACTTTCTGGATTGATTTTCTGTGTCCTATTTTATTGTTTCTGCTCTTTATCGCTTTCTTCCTTGTGCTTATTTTGATTTCACCTGGTCTTCTTTTTCTAGTTTTTTTTTTTATATATATACTCAATCTTAGCCAAAAGACTGAGAAGCAATATTTCCTGTATTTCCTACTGTTTTTTTTTTTTTTTTTTAAGCAGAAGCTCAGATCATTGATTAAGGACTTTTTGTCTTTTCTAATACAAGCACTTAATGCCATAAATATCCCTCCAAGTACTATTTCAGCGGTATTTCACATATTTTGGTATGTTGTATTTTTATTTTCATTGCATTCAAAATATTTATTGATTTATGTTTTAATTTCTTTTTTGGCTCAAGAGTTATTTAGAAGTGGGTTTAGTTTCCAAGTCTTTGGGGACCTTTCAGATATCTTTGCTATTGATTTCTCATTTAATTGCGGTCTGTTCCAAGAACATACTTTGCATAATTTTAATCCTTATACGTTTGTTAATATTTGTTTTATGGCCCAAAATATGGTTTATCCTGATAAGTATTCCATATGAACTAGAAAAAAATGTTTATTCTTCTGCTTCTGAGTGGAGTATTCTATTAATATCAATTAGGTAGAGTTGACTGATGAAGTTGTTCAGGTAATCTATATCATTGCAGTTTTTTTGGTACTTGTTTTATCGACTGCTAAGAGAAGAATGTCTCCCTATATAGTTACAGATTTGTCTATTTTCCTTTTACTTTCATCAGTTTTCTTTTATGTATTTTGAAGGCTTTGTTATTAAGTACATTTAAAATTTTTATATCTTCTTGATAAATTGACCCTTTTATCTGTATGTAGTGCTTCTCTTTACCTCTGAAATAGTCTTTGTTCTGAAGTTTACTTTTTTGACATAAATGTAGTCTCTTCAGCTCCTTTTTGATTACTGTTTGTGTAGTATAGTATATATTTTTTAATTCCTTAATTTAAAAAATTGTTTTTATTTTAAAGATGTGGGGTACAATTCAGGATTAGGTATACAAGTGGTCATTGTGCAGGTAAAGTTTGGGCCTCCATTTGGTCCCCACTTTGCCTGGTTTGAGATCAGGTATTCTTATTTATTTATTCATTTTTTAGGTTGGTGTCTCATTCTATCACCCAGGCTGGAGTGCAGTGGCACGCTGCTCCCGGCCACCGCAGCCTCGACCTGCTGGGCTCTGGCGATCCTTCCGCCTCAGCCTTCCAAGTAGCTGGAACTACAGGCGTGCACTACCATGCCTGGTTTATTTTTTTTATTTATTGTAGAGACGAGGTCTCACCAAGTTGCCAGACTGGTCTCGATACCCTGGGCTCAGGCAATCCTCTCACCTCAGCCTCCCAAAGTGCTGGGATTAGAGACATGAGCCACCACGCCCAACCGGGTACCCTTATTGATGTTATGTGCCCCCCTCCCTCCCCTGGCAATGTCCCACTACTGCCAATCCCTTTCTTATAGTATTATGCTAACTGTTCAGGGTCTGCTTTTAAGTGAGAACATGTGGTACTCAGTTCGTCTCTGTGATAGATCACTGAGTATTATAGACTCTAAATCCATCCAAGTTGCTGTGAAGTTCATATGTTTGCCCTTCTTTATGGCTGCATAATATTCTATCATGTATATGTACCACATTTTTTTTATCCAGTCCAGTTTCATGGGACAGCATGATTGGTTCCATGTTTTTGCTATTGTGAATAGTGCTGCAATAAACATGTGTATGCAGATATCTTTTTGGTAGAATGACTTGAGTTCCTCCAGGTATACTCCCAGAAGGGGGATTGCTGGATCTTATGGAAGGTCAATTTCTAGTTCTTTTAGAAATCACCACACTGTTTTCCATAGAGGTTGAACTAGTTTGCATTCCTACCAGCAGTGTAGAAATGTTCCCTTTTCTCCACATCCTTGCCAGCATCTGTTGTTTTCTGTTTAATGATGGCCAGTCTTACGGGGGTTAGGTGGTATATCAATGTGGTTTTGATTTGCATTTCTCTGATGATTAGTAAGGCTGAGCACTTTTTCATGTGTCTGTTGGCTGCCTGCATGGCTTCTTTTGAGAAGTGTCTATTCATGTCTTTAGCCCATTTTTTAATGGGGCTGTTTCCTTTCGGCACTTTTGAGTTCCTTGTAGATCCTGGATGTTAGACCTTTGTTAGATATATAGTTGGCAAATATTTTTTTCCCATTCTGTGGACTGTCTCCCCGCTCTCTTGATGGTTTCTTTTGCTTTGCAAAGCTTTTCAGTTTAATGAGGTCCCACTTGTCTATCTTATCTCTATGGTATGGACACCTGGGGTTTTGATCAGGAATTGGTTACCTACTCCAATTTCTGTAAGGGTGTCTCCTGCATTTTCTAAGGTTCTTATAGTATGAGGGTTTTTTTTGTTTTTTTTGTTCTTTTGAGTTGGAGTCTCACGCTGTCGCCCAGTGGAGTGCAATGGCACACTCCCGGCCACTTGCAGCCTCGACCTACTGGGATCGCCTCAGCCTTCCAAGTAGCCAGAACTATGAGCATGTGCTACCATGCCCAGCTAATTTTTGATTTATTGTAGAGATGAAGTCTCGCCAAGTTGCCCAGGTGGGTCTCGAACCCGCGGGCTCAGGCAATCCACTCACCTCAGCCTCCGGAAGTGCTGGGATTACAGCCTGAGCCACCGAGCCTGGCCTAGTGTGAGGTTTTATGTTTAGGTCTTTTATCCATTTAGAGTTGATTTTTGTGTATGGTGATAGGTAGGGGTCTTGTTTTAATCTTCTGCACGTGGTCAGCCAGTTTTCCCAGCACCATTTACTGAGTAGGGTCTCTCTCTCCAGTGGTTGTTGGAGGCTTTGTTGAAGATGAGTTGGTTGAGAAATTAAGGTGTTGCTTCCAGTATCTCTATTCTGTTCCATTGGTCCATATGCTTGTTCTTGTTCCAATACCAGGTTTTGATTTTGTAGCTTTATAGTAAAATTTAAAGTCTGGAAGTGTGATGCCTCCTGCTTTATTTCTTTTACTGAGGATTGTTTTAGGTAATCATGGTTTGTATTTCCATGTGAATTTCTCTATTGTTTCCAGGTCTGAGAAGAATGATGTTGGTAAATTAGTGGATATTGTATTGTAATTCCTTAATTTTTAACATACCTATATCTTTGTATTTAAAATAGGTCCCTTCTAGATGGAATTTTTTTCAATCTGACAGTTGACTTTTAATTGTGTTATATCATTTACATTTGATGTAATCATTCATATGTTTCTATTCTCCTCTTTTCCTATATTCTTTTGAACTTATTGTATACTTTTCATAATTCCATTATGTTTCTCCCTGTGACTCATTAGTTGCATATACATTTTAAAGTTGTTGCTCTTGGGTTCACAATATGAGGGGACCCAAAAACCCCTGAATTACAATTTGGAGAGTGGGCCCCTTGTATTATAGGGTTCCCCCACCGTGTAAGTGTTCTAAGAACCCACTGGCAACAGTGTACCAGCTAGCATTGTTGTGAGAGGCTGTGTTTGGCTCTGGTGAAAATTTTTTTGGAGATTCTTTCAGCATGTTTTTCCATTTCATGATGGGTGATTTACAAGCGTACCTGCCCACTCTGTTGAGCGTTGAGCACTGCCTGGCCAAAAATGTCATGACCCCCATGCCTCATCCTTTCTATTCACTTGATCTCGTCCTGAGTGACATATTTTGTTTTCCCGAATAAAAAAAAAGCTTCAGAAGGAAACATTTTGATGATGTGGAAGAGGTGAAACCAAAAAACTGCAGAAGCACTAAAAGGCATCCAAATTGGCAAGTTCAAAAACTATTTTAAGTGGTAAGCATCTCAAAAGGTGTATTGCATGAAGTGAGAGTACTTTGAAGGTAACTGAAGTTAAACATGTAAGACTAAATACACATTTTTTTATAAATAAATTCCAAGTTTTGGGGTGAGCTCCTCCTTGTAAATATAACTCTTCACTTAATTTTCTTTTTTTTTTTCGATTTAATTTAATTTTTTGAGTCAGAGTTTCACTCTGTTGCCCAGGCTGGAATGTAGTGGCACACTCACAGCTACCACAACCTCTACCTGCTGGGCTAAGGCTATCCTTCCGCCTCAATCTTCCAAGTATTTGGAACTAGAGGCATGCACCACCATGGCTGGCTAATTTTTTGATTGATTGTAGAGAAGAGGTCTCGCCAAGTTTCCCAGGCAGGTCTCAAACCCCTGGGTTCAGGCAATCCTCTTGCCTCTGCCTCCTAAAGTGCTGGGAGTACATGTGTGAGCTAAATTTCAGAATCCAAGGGGTACACATGCATGTTTGTCACATGGACATAGTGTATACTGATAGGGATTGGGTCGTAGGTGGCCCATTCCCCAGATAGTGAACATTGTGCCCCATAGGTAATTTCTAAACCTTAACTTCTCTCCCTACTTCCCTCCTTATTGGTGTCTCCAGTATCTATTGGTTCCATCTTTGTGACCATTTAGCTGCCACACATGAGTGAGAACATGCAATGTTTGGTTTTCTGTTTCTGAGTCAATCCACTTAAGATGATGCTCTCCATCCATGTTGCTGCAAAGACATGATTTCATTCTTTTTTATGGCTGGGTAGTATTCCTTGGTGTATATATACTACGTTTTCTTTATTCAGTTGTCGTTAGTGGTACTTAGGGTAGTTCCATTATTTTATTATTGGGAATAGTGCTGCAATGAACATATGAGTACACATATCTTTTTTTGTATATTGATTTTTGTTTCCTTTGAGTAGATCCCTAGTAGTGGGATTGCTGGGTCAAATGGTAATTCAGTTTTTAGTTCTCTGAGACATTTTCATATTGTTTAGCGTAGCAGTTGAACTAGTTTACAAACTTACCAACAGTGGATAAGCGTTCCCTTTTCTCCACAACCACATCAATATCTGTTGTTCTTTTACTCTCTAATAATAGCTATTGTAACTGGTATGAGGTAATATCTCATTGTGGTTTTAATTTGCATCTCTCTGATGATTAGTGATGTTGAACATTTTTTCATATGTTTGTTGGCTGCTTGTGTGTCTTCTTTTGAGAGTGTCTGTGTATGTCCTTTGCCCACTTTTTGATGGGATGTTCATTTTTGTCTGTGTGTGTTGAGTTGTTTGAGTTCCTTATAGATTCTGGACATTAGCCCTTTGTCTGAGGCATAATTTGCAAATATTTTCTCCCATTCAATAGGTTTTCTGTTCACTCTGTTGATCATTTCTTTGGTTGTACTGAAGCTTTTTAGTTTAATTAAGCCTCATTTATCTATTTTAGTTTTTGTTGCAATTGCTTTTGGGGTCTTTGCCATAAATTATTTGCCTAAGCCAATGTCCAGAAGAGTGTTTCCTAGGTTTTCTTCTCAGATTTTTATAGTTTCAGGTCTTACATGTAAGTCTTTTATGCATCTTGAGTTAATTTTTGTATATGGTGAGAGATAGGGGTTCAATTTCATTCTTCTGCATATGGCTAGCCAATTTTCCCAGCATTCCCACCCTGTATTCAATAGGGTGTCCTTCCCCCATTGTTTATTTTTGATGTCTGTGTCAAAAATCATTTGGTTGTTGGAATGTGGGTTTATTTCTGGATTCTCTATTCTGTTCCAATCTTTCTATTCTTGCACCAGTACCATGCTGTTTTATTTACTATTGCCTTACAGAATAATTTGAAGTCAAGCAGTGTGATGCCTCCACAATTGTTCTTTTGCTTAGAGTTGCTTTGGTGGTTTAGGCTTTTTAAAAATTTTTTTTTATTCCACGTAAACTTTAAGATTTTTTTTTCTAGTTCTCTGAAGAACAAAGTTGGTATTTTGATTGGGGTCGCATTGAATCTGTGACTTGCCTTGGGCAGTATGGTCATTTTAACAAAGTTAATTCTTCCAATCCATGAGCATGGAATGTTTTTCCATTTGTTTGTGTTGTCTGTGATTTCTTTCATCAGTGTTTTATAGTCCTCCTTGTAGAGATCTTTCACTTTCTTAGTTAGATGTATTCCTAGATATTTTAATTTTTTTATGGGTTTCATAAAACCTAATTTTTCTACTGTAAATGAGATTGAGTTCTTGATTTGAGTGTTGTTGGTGTATTGTATGCTACTGAATTTTTGTACAATAACTTTTGCTCCTGAGACTTTACTTAAGTCATTTATCAGGTATAGAAGATTCTTGGAGGAGTCTTTAGTGTTTTCTAGGTATATAATCATGTCATCCATGAATAGGCTGGTTTGACTTCCTCCTTGCCAATTTTGATGCCTTTTATTTCTTTCTCTTGCTGGATTACTTTTTCTAGGACTTATGGTATGATGTTGAATAAGACTGGTGAGAGTGGACATCCCTATTTTGTTCCTGTCTTGAGGGTAAATGTTTTCAACTTTTCCTGGTTTAGTTTAATGTAGACTGTCACATATGGATCTTATTATTTTGAGGTATGTTCCTTCAATGCCCAGTCTATTGAGGGTTTTTGTCATGAAGGGATGTTGGATTTTGTTGAATGTGTTTTCTGTATCTATTGAAATGATCATATGGTTTTTATTTTTGCTCCTGTTTATGTGGTGTATCACGATGATTGATTTGTGGATACTGAACCATCCTTGCATCCCTGGAATAAAGCCCACTTGGTGGTGAGGGATAATTTTTAAAATATGCTGTTGAATGCATGTTGCTAGTATTTTGTTGAGGACTTTGGCATCTGTGTTCATCAAGGAAATAGGCCTGTAGTTTTCTTTCCTTTTGTTGTGCCCTTGCCTGATTTTGGTATCAGTGTGATACTGGTTTCATAGAATGAATTAGGGGGGAGTCC
>CAUYQG010212855.1:0-69396 GCA_963574415.1 Tarsius wallacei | reverse complement strand
CGCCCGGCTAATTTTTTTAGATTTATTGTAGAGATGAGGTTTCGCCTGCCCAGGCGGGTCTCGAACCCGCGGGCTCAGGCAATCCACTCACCTCAGCCTCCCAAGGCGCGGGATTACAGGCTGAGCCACCGAGCCCGGCTTAGGTGAAATTCTTAACTCTTTACACACTAATGGCAAACTTTACCCAGCTGGGTTGAGGAAGGAAAGAATAGCAGCAAATTCAATGGAAAGTGTATGTGATGCTTTAGATAATAAGGTAAATACAATTGATCTTCATTTAAAAAAATAAAAGAAATCTCCTTCCCACTGCTGATTTCCAGTTTCTTGTCTTCCCTTCCAAGAGATAAATAAAATTATCAATTTATAGTGCCATATTTCAATTTCTTTAGATGGATATATAGATATTCATAGCTATACATAGACACTGACGTAGATAAGTAAAAGCATATGGATATATGTGCATATGTACATTAAAGG
Source organism: Tarsius wallacei (assembly GCA_963574415.1). Classification (NCBI taxonomy): domain Eukaryota; kingdom Metazoa; phylum Chordata; class Mammalia; order Primates; family Tarsiidae; genus Tarsius; species Tarsius wallacei. Next base: position 68,919 of record CAUYQG010212855.1, on the reverse strand, counting down.
ACATATAGATTAGAATGGCTGTATAGATAGATGATAGATAGATAGACATAAATAAGATATCCAACTGCATTTCAATTGACATAACATGGTTTTGTGAATAGGAAGGATGAGAATGAAGGCATTCAACTAAAGAAATTCAACTTGAGAAATTCATCCTTTACAAACATAACTGGGCTCTGTAACTGGAGCCAAACATAGCATGTATGTTTTTAATGAGTGAAGCTTGTTAATATCCAGGCTTCGATACGGTCATTGATGGTCCTAGAACAGGAAGCACACCTTGGAGGATCTTTGATCAGTCTGCTGACTCCAGTTCATATGGAATGAATAGAATAAATTTATACATGTTCAATACTTTTGTAAAGAAAATTTGAGGTTTTCATTAATTTATATATTTTAATTCTCTTTTTGTAAAATAGGTATCATCTTACACAGTGCTTAACATTTTAACAGGTTAACAGTCGAAGTTTTTCTTCTGCCCTGTTCCCAGCAACATTATCCTGTCATCGGTTTCTTCCAGAGCTATACACTTATATATACAGTCATGTAAAGTACATCCATTACCCCATTTTTTGTTTATAATTCCTTTTTGCTTAAAACTACTTGGAGATTTCTTCTTCTCAGCACATGATTACTTTGTTCATTTTTCAATAATATTTTCTTCTATAGAGGCACAGTGTTTGCAGAGCCACTTCCCTACTCATGAAGATTTGTTTCAAGATTGCTATTGCAGACTATTCTACAAGAATGATCTTGTAAATGCATCATAATTTCACATGAAACATGCAAGTACATCTTCAGAATAAATTATTAAATGTAGAATTACTAGTTCTAAAGATATGTGCATTTTCAATCATAATGTGTCTTATAAAAATTATATTGCTTCCAGTAATTACAAAAGTGTCTTATCCCTGTAACATACACACAAAATAGTCACTGATTTATTCTTAACCAATATATTTTATTTGATTTTTACTTCCCTTTCAAGAGTGTGAATATCTAATTGACATTGATGTGATGCTGATTCATTTTTAACATGAAATTGAATAACATACATATGACAAGAGATACATTTATATATGGTTTATTTGTAATACCAACACTAGTTGAAAAATGAAAACTAAATTTAGTATAACAATCTTTAAAAATTAAGGAAGCCATCTGAGAACTATTTCTCACCAAATTGATTAGCTGAATCAAAAATAATTTTTGTTTTCCTAGAGTATTTCCAATGGTTTTGTAGATTCCAAAACATTCATTACTTAATTAAATTAAATGTAACTACCTCTTTATTTCATTAAATCAATCCTTTATTTCTTGAGGTTGTTATTTCTACAAACAGATCAATATTTATGTTGATATACAGTACATATATACAAAAATATTGTGATATGTGATACCCTTTGACCTAAGCAATCTGAATCCTGAACACTGACAAAATTCAAAATTAATTGAATCACTAATTGAATTATTACTAGAGTATTTTTTTGTTTAATATTGTTCACCTTTATTCTAGATTCAGGGTTACACATGCATGTTCATTACATGAATATATTGTGTAGTGGTGATCTAAACACCTTTCCTATGGAAAGGGGAGAGGAAAAAACAGCTGAGAGTACCCAGGGTTAATGAAATCCATTTTTGAGGGCCAAGGGCCTATAGGTAGTAATAGTGAGTGTCCGGTTACAGATTGTCAGTACCAATTTTGGCATTTTGAGACTGCTATTCCTATAATGTGATCTTGGCTATGTCCAACCAGTTGCTGCCCAATTTTTGAGCCTGGTTCTTTACCCTTCCTGCTGCTATCTTTCTAAAAATCTATTTTCCTACCTAAGTGAACCATAGTTGCCATTTGTTTTTTACAACTGAAAATCTTACTAAAACCTATATTAAAGAGGCAGGTATTTAATTGCTGATTTACAATGTTTGAATTAGTCAAATGACAAATGATTTATAAGCAGATATTGACTATCAAACAATAAAATACAGATTAAAATTTGAATGTTAATGATTAGAGTTTGTACTTCCTATTGAAAGGGAAATGTTTCAAAATTTTTATTGTAGTGTCACTTCAGTCTGTCTGCTCTTTTGATAGCACTCCCCATACATACAAATGTACAACATAATCTTAAAACTGCCAAACTTCTCTCTTTACTGAAATGAAATATAACTTCTGAGCAATTTTGAAAACGTTTAAAGAAAGATTTCCAGAGTGTTCACATCTTTCAATGCCTTTAAATCATAGTTGTGTCTGGTACCAAATATTAATAACTTTAACTATTTCCCATCCATCCAGTCAAATGTTCTCAAGATGAAAAAACTAAAGGTGAGGAAAAAGAAAGCTTTACTGGCCATCTAAGCACTTGAGAGTGTTTTCTTCTAAGGGATAAATATGAAGAAATATGTTATTTTCCATAATTTGCATTTAGACATATTAACTTAGTTTTTTCCCACTGGAGAAAACAAAATAAATAAAAAGCATTAGCTAAGTATCATCAGAGTTTTCTCCTCCATAACCTGAAGCCTATAAACATTATTACAAACTGCTGAATTTCCCATGGAAGGTATTTATTGGTCATCGTATTTCATGGTAATTCATGGAATGTATGTATCTACAATAATGCACTTGTCCTTCTGCCAGAGTCCAGCTCCAGGAGAGAGTCAGGGCTTGAGATGGGGAAATCAGGAAGTGGCGAAAAAGAAAAGATGAAAACGACAGGAGTCCTCTTCCTGGGGAGAGCTAAAGACTCTGCCAATTTTTATTTAATTTTCACATGCTTATATAGTTTTTCCACCTAGGCCTGCACACACAAATGTATCTTATGTTGCTAACCAAACGCCCACGTACATCCCTTTTCCACTCACAACAAAATTGACCTTTAACAATTTCAACCACAGATGGTGTTTTTCTTAAGTTAAACATTTGTGAACATCCTGATTTTCTTCCTAACTTTCTTATAACTATTTACTATTATCGGCCTATAATATCCTTACCCTATAAAACTAAACCTTAACTCTAAGTCTTATTTAATTTACTTACTACTATATATTTATTTCTATTAATCTTATTTCTATCCTTATATCCCTATATTTTCTTAACTATCACTAATACCATTATATATCTCTTATCTTACTATTTTATCTTATCTTACTATTTTATTATTAATATTCTAACTTCTATCTTTATCAAACTACTTATTTAACCCTAGAATATCTTAACCTATTTTTTAAAATCTCAAACGGTTGTTTCCCACCAGCTCTCAGCTGGGGTCTGTTGTTTATGAGGAAGTGGTTGACTTGTTTTTCTTGACCTCCTGCTGTTACTGAAAAACATCCTTACACACCCCAAGGGGCCCCTTTTTGCTGCAATCTCACCTTCACTATGCCTATGTATAATTTTTGCTGTCAAATGCCATCATCCATCTGTGCATCTACTATCTCAATTAAAGAGGGAACATTCTCAAACCTATGCACGCAATCCTTCAAAGTTAGGGAAGGTCTGTCAACAGGATCCATGGGGCTTTGCCTCTGTCGTGGCCGCATTTTACTGGGGCCTTGCTCCCAGCCGGCGTTTTTCCTGTTTTCAGGTCCCTTTTACCCTACTCTTACTAAGGATTGCGGCTCCTGGCAATGTTTGCTCAAAAGATGGCATTAATCAAGTGAATGCTAGTCTCACCATGTGACAGGTGGGACAAAGAAAATGGTGGAAGCTTGATTAAGTGAATGTCATACTACACATTGCTACCCTAATTCCATTCAACTTCGAAAAGTAATACATAGATAACATCTCTTAAAACGTGTATACATTTTTTGGCACCCCATTATGTATTGTGTGTCTCTATATATTCTTTTTCCCAAGTGTGTATTCAATGGAATTTGCTTACTTATCCTTTTTATATTCTGGTAACATTAGCCTTTAAAAACACTGACATTGATAAAAATAGTAAAAGTGCAGCATTTAAATGTTGTAAAAATAGCAACTATGGTGAGATGAAGCATAAGTATTAGCAGAAAAATGTTTTTAAGATTTATCTTATATACTCTTGAACTTCTTAGCAATTATACTTGAGAAAATATATTTTGAAGTTAGGTGCAATATAGGAGTTGCTCAACTCTTCTACAAAATGATTTAAAACGAATGTTTACTAATTTTAAACTGACTTTGATGAAAAAATATTTTTCGGATGAAAGCACTTATTTTTCTCTGATAAATAAATTGATCCATGAAAAGATTTTCTCTTAAATGAATTTGGGTATAAAATTCTAAAAATTTCTTTTGGTTAATTTTTATCCTGTAGGATGGTCTTACAATTGATTTACTATTAATAATACATTGTGTGTTCCATAAGTAAATAATCTGGATTGGAAGAAAATCACATGTTAGGTATACATGCAAATAAGTGACAAATTGAGATAGCAAAGTCAGAAGTGTTATTAATGGTTGATTATAACATTGATCAATATGAAAAATCAATGAAACCATGGCATGAGCATGTGAAAATATGTTCAGTGCTGTTAGACTGTAAGAAAATGCAAATCAAATCCACAATAAGACACGCTATTACAAGTCTAACACAGAAAAGAATGGCTGTTCTAATTGAAGATGTGGAGACCCAGAATGCTCACATCCTGCTCAGGTGACCGTAAAACCACACAGTCACTTTGGAAAAGAGTGTGGCAGTTCCTCAAAAACCCTAACATATACTTTCTGTGTGACCCAGACAACTTCTTATTAGGTTTTTACTCAAGAGAAATTGAGGCACACACACACTCAAAGACTCATACACGTTCACAGCAGCTTTATTTGCAGTAGTCCCAAAGTGGGAAAATAACCCAAATTCCCATTCATGAATGCATGGATAAACCAAATGTGATTCATTGGTACAATGGAAAACCACTCAACAACATAAAGAAATTCACTATTGATACAGGCTGCACAATGACTGAATCCCAAAATAATTGCAGTGAATGAGAGAAGTTGATCAAAAAGATACATATATACACACACTGCATGATTTCCTTCATATAAAATTCCAGAAAATGAAGACATATCCCTAATGGCTGAAAGCAGATTAGCACTTGGCTTGGGTGATGTGGATTGCATAAGAGGAAAGGATTTCAAACGGGCAAAAGGAAACTTTGTACACGGTGCATCCATCCATGGTTTTGACTGTGGTATACAAACTTGTCAAAATTGTTAAAGTGTACTTATGAAATATGTGCAGTGTCCTGTATGTTAAATGTATCTCAACAAAGCTGTTAAAAAGTACAAATTAAACATAAAAATAGTAAAAAAAAAAAAAAAAAAGAAAAAGAAAGAAAGAGAGAGGAGAGAGAGCAAAGGACATCTAAGTGAACAGCCATGGAAACTACCATGCTCTGGATGTCCAGGTGTCCCCTGAGAAGCCTCAGGGATGGGATGTCCCAGCCGTGGACATCCCAGTGTCCCCTGAGAAGCCTCGGGGATGGGGCTTCCCAGTCCTGGATGTCCCGGTGTCCCCTGAGGAACCTCAGAGATGGGACTTCCCAACCGTGGATGTCCCAGTGTGTCCTGAGAGGCTTCGGGGATGGGACTTCCCAGCCCTGGACATCTAGGTGTCCCCTGAGAAGCCTCAGGGATGGGCCTGTGGGAGGCATTTCTCTGTCCCTGGACCTGGCTGCCTTCCATTCCTCTAGGGACTGGTGTTGCTTCAGGGCTCTGCATCCCTGTGTCCTTCAATCACCTGTTACTTTACTCTTTCCTGCAGGTGTAGCTGCCAAGCCTGATGGACCAGGTGACAGAAGCCTGCCAGTGGGACCTTTCCTTGTGGGGTCAGGTGGAGGTGGTCAGGAGGGAAGTCTGCGATCCCCTCCACAGGGCAGGCCCAGGGGAGGCTCCTCTTTGGGGTGCCAGAAGCTTCCCTAGTGCTGGGTTAGAGAAATCTGGGAAAAATAGACATTCATTTAATTTTTCTTTTGAAAATTCAAAACTATTAGCCAAGTAGATTAAGTTATACTTTCCAATTTTTATTCAAATTCTGTATTCCGAATATAGGATTTCTCTGCCTTCCATATTCTGTCCCCACTCACCGTGTCTTCTTCTCCACAGCAGCCCTTCAGATGAAGTGGGGCTTGGGGTGGGATTCCAGTCTCTCTGGAGCTATAGACTCATGTGGGCACAAAGGCATGGTGAGGCCTGTGACTCCGAGCCTCACCCTGAAACCCCCTTGACCCTGCTGCAGCACCCGAGCACTAAACAGTGGGCCCCATTTTGTTCTCTGGGGTGCCCCAGAAGCATGCCTTTCTTTGGTGCACATTTCTCTCATACTGCTAGAGCTCTCATCACCGTCCTTGGGATTAGAACCTGAAACAATCCCAATTCTCATTGCATGAATGAATGCACTTTTTTATTCCCCCCAAACATTCTCCATCTCTGTTGGGCTTGTTCTGTGCCAAGTGTTCCTTTTGGAGTTTAGGGTGTTTAAGCTGTCCTCTAAAGGCTCAACTACCAGTCTAACTTTTGCTGGAGGCAGGACATGGCACCACAGGGACCTTTATTGTGATTCGGCATTAAATACACACACACATTTCTGTTTTCTCGCTATCGGAAGAGAACTTGCTCTCACCATCCTGGAGCCTCCAGCTCGTGTGAGTATTTGGTCGTCACGGGTCAGCATTGCTAAAGCTGTGAGCCTCCCAGTCTCAACACAACATCTTTCTTTCTGCATACTTTTTCTCACGAAGGACTAAGTCTCGGCCTTTGATACATTCTCATTTGCAGAAAGCAAGTATAAGGAAAAAAAAGCAGTTGGGACCTTATAAAAAACATACTGATTTTACCCTAACTCTTCCCTGTGTGGTTGTTTTGAAGTTTGAAAGGCAACACACACACACACACACACACACACACACACACACGCACGCGCACGCTCACGTACCCCATTAAGCATGAAGAGAATTAAGTCGAGCACCAGGCGAAGGGATGGGGCGCAGAAGAGATCGGGGTTGAGGGCTGTGACAAGCCTTTCCTTTATTCTCTTGAGCTAATTGCGTCACTTGACACTCTGGCATCAGGAAGAGTGAAATTCTGACAGGCTAATTTGAGCTTGCGGTTCCGGTGAAATGTACATAAGGCACTTGTTATATTTAGTGACAATCAGTGTCATTTTCTGTTTAAAAGCAATCCATTTATTTGGTTGCCTGTGAGTGCAGTGGCCCTTTGAAGTGCATGACAAGACTTAGTTCCAGATCTGGTTGTGCTGGGGATGATATGGAGGCTGAGGTGCCAGGGGGGAGGCCCTAGCTATCATGCAGGCTTGGGAGGTGGGGGGAAGGCAGGGCTTTGGGAATACTGTGGATAAATGTTACAATACTGCATTTGACAGTTAAAAAAAAAAGAGGGGCTCTCGACTTGCCTCAATGATTTCACCCCTACGTGGCAAGGTCTTACGGATTTTGGATAGCAGAGATTCAAAAGGCGATTTCATCTGATTACCAGTCCAGCTTGTTGCAGTTTAAAAGCTGAAAGGGAAAACCTACATGTTTGTGAATTCAGAGGAAACGCTCAGTGTTAGAACCAAAAAATAAATAAAAGGAGAAAGCGAGCAGGACATGTTTTGCCGGTAGGTGGCAACGTCAAACCACACCAGAAGACGGCTTCCTGGCGCTGCTGTAATAGGGGAGATTAGAGCTGTATAAAATTTCCTGTTGGCACAGAAGGTGAAGTCAAGGGTTGTAATAAAGACCACTTTGAGTCTTTGAAAATGCCGCATGTCAGCAGCAACTAAGACTGACCCTTAAAAAAAAAACTCTCAGGAACGAGGACGCCAAAGAGGGTATGAATCAGTGTCCTAGTTGAAATAGTGTCTGATGTCATGGATGAAAATGGGCACCCAGACTTCATCTGTTTATCCCGGCCATAAAGTGGTCACATTCATTAGATAGCTGGAAATTTCATGTAGTTATAAAAGAGAGGGCTGTGTGAGAAAAAAAAAGAAGTCATACAGCTTAAAGAGATATAGAAGATAAAATAATATATTTTCTAAACCTTGGTCTATTTTTTTTTGCCCTTTCCCTCTCCAAAGGAATCTGAGTGCTTGGAACAGCAAGGACTGTTCAGGTCAAGGTAGGATGTAATTACACTGCCAGATGGGAGACTATTTCTGCCAACCGTGGTTCTAATTTAGTCTTTTCCTTTATTCAGTACTAAATTGACTCTACTTAATAGAGCCACATACCGCCAAAACCACCACACTGCCAGCCTAGCGTTCTGATTTGTACCTATCTTGTAACATTTCAGAGGAGCCATGGTTTCAGTGTGAATGAAGAAAAAAATAGCAATATTATAAGAATGACTAAATTCCAAGGGACTACGAGAGATTTAAGCAAAGTATAAACTAGGCTGAGATGGGACTTTAACCCTGAAAAACCTCCCCGGAAGGATGTGAGAAGACCTTCTGAGCAACATATGTGCACCTAAGTGGAGATTTCCTTAATGCCAAAGCCAAACTCTCCCAGCAAGATGTTTTATGGAGCCAATTTGTTTCCCCCGTACTGAGAGTGATCATCAGCTGAAGCTTCGGTAAAATTCCCTTTCCCCCAAATCACTGTAGTTTCAGGGCGATGAAATGTAATTGAGTCACAGATGTGTTATTTTTCTACAGCAGTAGTCCAGCAGTGAGGGCCTTGAGACCTGGCTTCTCTCCAGAGAGGTGTGCTGGTTCTAGTCTGTAAGGAAATCGTAGAGTTGCGGATGGAAATTTGAAGAAAAAGGTTTTGAAAACCTGACAAAAGAGACATCAGAAATATCTGAGAGTTGGTCACCATGGACAGCTCAGCAACCGAACACAATTCTGGAAGCCCCTTTTTGTTTGGCTTGTTTTCTTCCTTGCCGCAGTGACCCACTACGACCCAAGTTGGACTACTATATAGGGAACTTGGAGATTTTCCAAAGGAATTTATGATTGGTTCATTTCATAAACTCCAGTCGCTGATTTCTCCTGTCACTTACATGTGCCCTCAAACTAACACCGTTTATTTCCAAATCTCTGAATCCACTCATGCCTGCTGACTAGGTTACCATCCAAGCCATAATAAGCTCTTCTGGCTTCCTGCTTGTACAAAGACTTTGGACTTGGAGCTGGATGCTCTTGACTTACATCTCAAGTCTATTCTTTGCTCATTCCTACTTCTCTCCCAGTCCAACCCTGGTCAGGTCATGCTGACATCACATGTTGGAGCCTTTTTCCTACGAAGTCTTCTTCCACAGTTTCAGACACATGGAGGAAGGACAACGGTCTACAGGCTCTGTGTTCTCCTCTGTGCTTCTGAAGGTTATCCCAGTCATGATTCCTTAACAATCCTCATTTCAATCCTCAGTATCTGATTATATAGCCCTCTTCAAATTACTGATGGCCTTGGCCATTGACCTTTAGCATAATCTGACAACATGGTAGCTGTCAGAGGCCAGAGGAGTGTGGGGTAATAAACAGATGGACAGGAATCTGGCAACACGTAAGTCATAACATTTAGTTCCTGGTTGTATCACAAACTCACACGTTCTTTCCTCAGTCAGATGTCAGTTTTCTTTTCCAACCCTCTTCAAGGATGGAGCATCCTCCTTTCAGAGGCAAAGGCTTCCAACTGGCATCTCAAGGTCTTATTATTTTAATTTTTCCTCTTGTCCCTTTTTTATCTTAGAACTCTTTCTTACCACCTATTCTTTTTCTGTGCCCTACAGTTAGAACAGATATTCCAGGGGATCTGCCTTACCCTGGAATATTGTCAAGTATCACTTTTTTTTAGTTGAAATCTTACTCTGTTGACCAGGCTGGATGCAGTGGCATGCTCACAGCCACCGCAGCCTCGACCTGCTTAGCTCAGGCAATCCTTCTGCCTCAGCTTTCCAAGTAGCTGGAACCACAGGCATGTACCACCACACCTGGATAGTTTTCTAAAAAAATTTATTGTAGAGACAAGACCTTTCCATGTTACCCAGTCTGGTCTGGAACCCCTGAGCTCAGGCAATCCTATCCTTCACCTCCCGAAGTGCTGGGATTACAGGTGTGAGCCACTGGGCCCTGCAAATATAACCTCTAACACCAAAATTATGGCCTTTTGTCTGGAAACCACCTCAGAAGGTCAGCATAGCTCCTCTGAATTTTGGCCATAGTTACTTAACTGGTTTCTTGATTCCAATTGTGAAAGATAGCTTTAAAATATAAATTACTTATGTCACATTCTGACTTAAAATACTCCAGGGCGTTTCAATGACTCTTAGAATAAAACCATGTTGTATGAGTCCCTTCCTGCCAAGGATGTGACTGTGCCTGGTGCTGCCCTCACTCTGTGCTGCCTAGATCCTTGAATGTGTGCAGCCGCACCTGTCCACAGGGATGATCCTAACACAGGGAGCTGTTTTCTCCTTAGTGGCTTGCATTTGCTCTTTCCTCTCTGAGAGTGCCGTTCCCAGCTTTCCTTAGGGTGTCCCTTTCCAACTCCAACCTACAGACCCTGCTTCTCCCCTTACTAACTCAAGATATAATTTATCAATTAGCAAACTGGTCTAGTTTCTGTCTCCTCCACAAAAATGTAAGCTCTATAAGGGCAGAAGTTATTTCTGTTTGGTTTATACTTGTATTTTTTTGTACCTACTCAACATAGTGGCTAAGCAGATTCAGTAAAAAAAATGAATGCAATGAAAAGATTCATAAATGAAGGGAAGAATTAGCCATTTGATGCTGACCAGCCACATGCTGTGTGTCACATGCCCTTTGAGCCCTGCTAACTCTGCTGTTGCTTCCTGAATGCTTGCTCTCCTCCAATCCATCAGTCCAATCAGGGCTAATTTTTAAGGCACAGATACCCTACCATCTATTCTCTTTATCCCTGTCCTAATCATTTTAGACTAAGGTAATCTTTCCCCTCTCTCTGAGTCATAGCATATTACTTTGTACTGTTTGTGAGAAGCAAATTTTCATGAAAACATGCTTTATTCTCTAACTGGATCGTGAACCTTGAAGACAGAGTCGTGTTTAATATCTTTTTAATTTCCTAGCACTCTTCAGCACTATGATGATTGACTGAAAGATTTGAGAAAGAAAATCCTGGCAGAGGCTATCATAATGTTCAAGCCTTCACCAAGATGAAATAAGTCATATGAGATTGAGCACTTGTGACTTTCTTCATCTGTATTATTTTACTGTGAAATTTCCTTGTATGGTGATAGGAAAAATGGAATATTTTAAAACAGCAGATGACATGTGATGTACTTCAGTAGGTGTGGCAAATAGGGGGAAACGTGCTCGATAAGAGTGTGGTGTCATTAATCCTGAAGGTTCCATCTTTTGAGGAGAAATTCTTCCCCCCACCCTGCATTAAAAAAAAATCTCACATGTAGAGTTGAAAACTATTTACACAGAAAAATCAGTGAAGAGAAGTCAGTTAGGGAACCAGATTTACAATGTTTGAACCAAAAGAAGTTTTCAAATGAGTGTTCAAGACATCAAAATACAACATTGTCTATACACAGTGGCTGCAATGCTTGCTCGTGTGGTTATAAATGAGCTTGTTTAGAACGTTGCAATCATGTAATGATGTGGTCGTGATGGCACACTTATCATCAGTGTAATGCTGTTCACTGTTGGAGATGGAAGTTCTGAAATGGATCCAAAGAGCTTAATGACTTACCTCTGATTCATCTAGGTAGTGTGGAATATACCACTTGTTACAACTCTCATGCACTGGAGGCTGTGTGGTTTCTTCTAGTCAAGATGCACTTGAATTGAGTGTTAAAATGTAACATAAAACAGAGACATTTGAGATGAGTTATAAATTGAGGCATGAGGTTAGAAACCATAATTTTAAAAATGTGACATGATTGGTTGTCACTCCAGTATGAAAAAGTAGCAAACAGATTCTCAGATTCTCAGGAGACAATTGGGCAAAGGCCAGTTAATCAAATTGGAGTTGGAAGAAAATATTAAGTCAGATGTCAGAAGAAGGGACAAGGCAAGGAAGAATGTAGAATTTCCTTAGCCTTCCTGTTTCCCTCTAAGAGAAACAAGATTGCAAGAGATTGTGTGAATTGGTCTGTTTCTTTGCTGCCCCCCCCCGAAATGTTTGCCTATTGAGAAAAATCCAATCCATTCATTTGACCAACACTGTGTTGAGAACCAGTTTTGTCCCAGGCACAGCTCTTAGAGTGTGAGGTTCATCAGTGATCAAAGTAGACAGAGAATCCTGCCCTCAAGGAGTTTGTATGTTAATGGAGGTGGTGGCAGTTTAAAGACAGAAAGTAAATAAAATATAATATATTAGATTAGACTATAATGGGTATAAAAGAAAATGAGTGCTGTGGGAAAAAATACGTAAAAGTATGGTTGGTTGGATTGGACGTGGGAAATGAGAGAGAGAGGAGTCAAGGGTGGCAAGTGTATATGTTAGGAACAATTAATTGAAATTGGTTGTTTCCCTGGAGAACACAGCAAATACAACATTCCTATTATTCCATCTTCATCCCTATTATTTCATCTTGCCCATGAGTTTTTAATACAATCGATTTAAGTTTTAGTTTACTATTGCACGAGGGAATTTATGGGTAAAACTTTGCATAATTGGGGGATTATAGTAAGAACCCAGTCAGGGTTTTAGTCAATAGAGTTTACTAGAAAACAAAAGAAAATATTCAGTTGGGCTAGAGGTAATAGCTTGATCTTGGGATAGAGAGGGATGATTGGAAAGAGCAAAGGCATGGAAGAATGAAAGGTGGCAATTGCAGACATGAGTGGAGTGACCCACAAAGTTTCTTAATAAAGTTGGTCAAAGTTACCAAAGAGTTTAGTTAAAGAAATTAATTGTTCTGAAATAAATTTTGTGAAATGTGGGTAGATACTGCACTTGTTGTCTGTCTACCTCTAGACACAGCTAGAGAAGGGTAAAATTAGAGGAAAGTATTGAATCTCCAGGCACAGCCTTTCAAGGTGAACCTGGGTCTTCTTCGACGAAGTGCATGGGGTGCAGTGGTCTGCTGTGATCCCTTCAGCTCACCACTGCCAGAGCTGCACCTGTGCACATATCCCCCTGCAGCCTCTGCTCTCTCCCTTCTCACACTGGCTGGGTGCCCTTTGTGTCTTGCCACGGTCTGTACCCTAAGGTTACTCTCTGTATTCCATTTGCAATCTCCTGAATTACTTGCCTTTTCCTCTTTGCTGAATGAATTCCTGTCAAATACAAACATGCTCTAACATCTCTCATAAAAAGCCCCATTCCTTACCCCAAGTGCTTTTCCAACTCAAACTCTAATGTCTTTTCTTAGTCACAGTGGGACCTCTCTAGTGAGCTGCCTATGTTTTCTATCTCCAGTTCTTCACCTCTTATTCACTTTTCAACCCAATCTGATACAGTTTCACTTCTCAACACTCCATAGAAGCAGCTTCTGTCAGGTACCAAAGGCTCCACATGGCCAACCCCGTTGTCACTTCTCTTATCACAGTGCAGTTCACTGTTTCCTAGTATCTGATGCAGTTGACAAATTCTTTTATCTAGAGCAGTAGTTTTCCAACAAGAGTGATTTTGCCCCCTCAGGGGTTCCTTGGCAATGTCTAATGACCTTTTTGTTGTTGTGACAAATGGATAAAGGGGTAATGCTGGCATCTAGTGGGTAGAGGTCAAGGAGCACCACCCTCCTCGTCACTCCAGCAAAGTATTATCTGGCCCAATATGTCAATATGCCAAGGTTTCCTTTTATCTGTGACTACCTGATGGGATCATTTTTTCTGCTGGCTTGTCTTTTAGATAATCTCTCTTACTCTCTCTCTCTATGTATAATTAGTATATATTATAATATAAAATACAATATAATAAAAGTATATCTTTTTATGAGGTTTGGTTCTCAACCTCATTATCCTCAGTCTCATCATGGGTGATCAAATATGTTTTCAAGCTTTAAGATCCCACCAGTTGGATTGCCTGAGCCCGCGGATTCGAGACCCTCCTGGGCAACTTTGCAAGACCTCATCTCTACAATAAATAAAAAAATCAGCTGTGCATGGTAGCACGTGCCTGTAATTCCAGCTACTCGGAAGGCTGAGGCGGAAGGATCGCTGGAGCCCAGCAGGTCGAGGCTGCGGTGGCCGGGAGCGGCCACTGCACTCCAGTCTGGGCGACAGAGTGAGACTCCAACTCAAAAAAAAAAAGATCCCACCAGTCTGCTGATTATTCTAGCTCTAAATACCCTGATGACCTCTGGATTCATGTACCTAATTGCTTACTTGACATTGATACTTGAATGAATAATAGGTATCACAAACTTAACAGGTACAAAATAGCAATTGAATTGCTTTACAAAACCTGCTACCTCCCCTCTTTCCCACTTCTTAGTAAACAGCACCCCAATTTACCCAGCATATAAAGACCTAGGAATCCTGCTTGAGTCCTCTCTTTCCATAGCCTCCTGCAGAGAATGCATCAGCAAGTCCTAGATGCTCTATTTATAAAATATTTCCTGAACTCTATTTATAAAATATTTCCTCTAATTGAATTTTCTCCGGCTCCATGGCTGCTCATCCAAGACGCTATCAAATATTGGCTGTTTCAATGCAATTACTTTCCACTGTTCATTCTGCTTCTGTTCTTGCCCTTGGTAACCTATTCCCCATATAGCATCCCTAAGAATTATTTCAAAAACATAAATCACATCAGCTTATAGTAACTTCCACTGTTCTTAGAACAAAGACTCCATCTCCGTCTCAGGCCTACATGCTCTGAATGACTGGCCACTGCCTGTCTCTCTCACTGCATTCACTGCACGTCAGCAACTGTTCTATTGATGTAAAGAATCATCCCAAATATTGCCCTTCCTGGATTCATGACTCTTCAGTGTGACTTTGACGTGGTTCCCATGAAGAAATGGGGCCTGTTTCTTCACCCCATGAGTCAAAGTTGTCCTTGTGACTAGCTCTGACTAAAGCAGTACAGCAGGGGTGATGTGGTGTCAGTTCTGAGTCCAAGAAGAGGGCTAGTGTGCTTCTGCTAGTGTTTGCGGGTCATGGCTCAGCTTAAATGCTGACTGCCTGCTGGAGGATGAGAGACCATGTGGAGCAGAAAGGGAGTTATCACAGTTGACACTATCCAAGATCCAGAAGTCTCCAGGAGATCCAGCAGATGACCAGTGACCCATGGGAGATCCCAGAGGAGACTAGAAGCACAACCCATATGAACCTGCCTGAACTGCAGATCCACACAACCATGAGCCAAATTGGGAGTTGCTGTTTTAATATATTTAAGCTAAGTTGTTTGATATACAGCAGCACTGGCCTTCTCTCTGTTCCTCTAACAGATAAAAATAGCTTTCATATCTGGGACCCCAAACTTGTTGTTCCCTCTGCCTGAAGCACTCTTCTCTTAGTTCTTTTGATTCTTAGCTGTTTCTGACACTTATGATAATGAAGAAACCATTTTTTAAAATTATGCAAGGACTATCTTATTTAATTCTGAGAATGTTGTTTTTAAAATTTTACCCATGAGGAAATTGAGGTACTCAAGGTTTAAGAATATTTTGTTGATAGCTAATCATCAGAGAAATGCAAATTAAAACCACAATGAGATACCTGACACCAGTCAGAATGGTCATTATTGGAAAGTCAAAGAACAACAGATATTGGCGCAGTTGTGTGCAAAAGGGAACACTCATTCACTGTTGTGACAATTGTAAATTAGTTCACTCTCTACAGGAAACATTATGGAGATGACTCAAAGAACTAAAAATTGAATTACCATTTGACTCAGCAATCCCACTACTAGATATATACCCAAAGTATAGGAAATCAATATATAAAAAAGATGCCTGCACTCATGTACTCATTACAGCACTATTCACAATAGAAAAATTATGGAACCAACCTAAATGCCCACCAACAATTCATAGGATAAGTGAAATGTAGTATATATACACTATGGACTACTATGCAGTCATAAAAAAGAATGAAATATGTCCTTTGATGCAATATGGATGGAACTGGAGATCATTATCCTAAATGAACTGACTCAAGAACAGAAAACCAAACACTCCATGTTTTCACTTATATGTGGGAGCTGAATGGCCACAAAGATGTAAATATTAGAAACTTCTCCAATAAAGAGAAGGTGGAATAGGAGGTTAGGGTTCAGTAATTACCTATTGCGCACGATGTTCACTATCTGGGGAATGGGTCACCTGAGACCCAAAACTCACCACTGCACAGCATGTCCATGAAACAAACATGCATGTGTACCCCCTTAATATAAAATAAAAATGAAACAACAACAGCAGAATAATCCTGTTGAGTTTTCACAGGCAGTGGTACTCAATGTTACAGGAAGTGGGACTCAAACCAGGAAAGTTATGATGGCGAAAACCTAAGCTTTTAACAGCAATGTGATTCTCCACCCCTATATTTACATGCAGTAAGATATCTGCAAATATTTCTTTTTTCCTATTACTTTCTTTTTATTAAGGATGTGGGGTACAATTCAGGGTTAGGTATAAAAATGTTCATTATGCAGGTACCCATGAAAAAATATTTCTTAAATGAATAAATGAATGCATCAGGCAAATATGGGGCAGAAATACAAGAGCAGTGGCCTTTTTTGGAGATATGCTGGGGAAAAAACATTTCTTAAGAACCCTTACCTTTGAACACACTGGGAGAAATCATACATCACAGAAACATTAAACATTAACAACTGCAATGGGTGTATCGAATGCTTTGGGCTCTGAGTAATGAAATAATGGAGCAACTTTCTCTGACTTATACACTTTCTTTCCAACTCTTCTACTAGATGGTCTTTCCCTCTCAGAACAGCAGCTCTGGCAAATTTTCCTTCAATTTCAGATATTAAAAAAAATTTGCATACGGAGCACACCTTATGATCTGAATCAGAGCCGTAATTTCTCACTCAGCTGAAACTTTCTCTCTTTTCCACATATCTCCTGGTCTGACTAGGCTTGGAAGCTAATAGTGAGGAAGAAGATGCGATTTGCTTGCTGTTTTCACTCTGAGTAGGGAGAGGAGTTCTAGGAATGTCAAGGTCTTGCTTGACTGGTGCCATTGAAACCTGGTATTGACACTCTGGTGCTTCAGTCTTGCAGGGTGCACTTGTGGTCCTTTCAAGACACCCAACCCCTCCTGGAACCTCCAGGTTATTCCTCCTCTCAACACCATTTGTATTGTGAGGTATACCTCACATCAACTCCTTCTGTGGAGTCACCTCTCCCTGGAAAGCTGTTGCTTGGGATGGCCTCTATCATGACAGTTCTTGGGCTACTTTCCATGGTCACCTCTCTGGCCCATGGTAGGAGAGTACTCGGCCGGCCACTCCCTACTTTTCTCACTCATCCATCACAGATAGCTCCATCTACCTGATCCTTTTAGATGTTTCCTTGATAAGGGTCAGCTATTCAGTCTTCATGTTTTTTAAACTTTGTCGGATAAATGTTATGCCCCCTTACATGACTTGAATTGGGGGAAATACACCCTTTGCCTGTGTGGGAACAAAGGACCCATTGTACTCTGAAAAATGCTCCCCAAAAGCTCTGGAGTTTTAGTCTTTGCCCCGGCCTGTTTTCCGTAGCTCATATATCTCTTTAGAACACAGGGATGCTTAAAACCTATTGTCCTCAGCAGAAATCCGAACTGGAAAAATCCTGATGTAACATGTGTAATATCTCCGTTCCTTAAAATGTAGCTTAGGTCCTATCACTGAGGAATTCATTGTTAGGAGAGGTTGAAAGAATGACTTTAACATGTCAGGGCTAACTAGGGTGCTACAATGGGTACGGTAAGTGTCTTAGGACATGGAAAGGAGGATGTTGTCTGCTGTTGGGGGCAAGGCAAGAAACTCCCTTCATGGCGCACCAAGTACGTGCCTAGAATACACAGAATTAATCTTTACAACACTGATCTATGATATTGTGTTTCTTATTTTACAGAGGAAGAAACAGAGGCCTATACTAGTTATATTATCTGTATTGTTTTCTAGGAAGAAAATAAAGGACAAATATTTGATTGGTCACATTGATACAAATATTATCACTCAGTAAATATGTGTTTTATTTTTCATCTTAAATAAATACATGATTTCAGTGACACTGTTTTGTTCATTATACACAATCTAATGAGTAGAATGATAATTAACTTCAACATCCCATATGTTACTTAGTTTAACTTTCATGTTTCATTTCACACTGGATTCTCATCTACCAGGTGATGGATAAATTGCTTCAATATTGAAGGGAATTGACTGCTTTACTTAATTCACATCTCAACATATTCAAAAGTTTTATCAGTCTGGATCATTAAAAATAAGTCATGAGAACATCCAACTGTGTTCCCTGTTTCTCCTAATCCTCTCTGTAAATCTTTCTGAAGTGATCTCACTCTTTTCAACTCTACTGTCTTCTATGTACATCCGTTTTTGTGTGTTTATCTGTGGTACTTTGGCTCTCTGAGTAAATATTCATTTACAATGAGGCAAAAACACGCAGTGTAAGATTCCAAGGGAAACGAATCATACACTCTTTATCTGACTGCACACAGAGAATGTAGGAACAGTTGTCAAGTGCTTTTTAGTCTATGTAGAGATAAGAGATTTTTTTCTCCTCACTTTCCAATTTATCATTTCCTGTTGGAATGTTTATTCAGTGTCAGGAAAACAACCCCAGGCATTTATTTTCTACTTTAATAGCCTGATATTTACAGGTACCCACATAGCTCTTACTTTTTCTGATAGCCCCATGTCATTATTTTAACTGTCTCTTGATTAGATATTCCTTGATGCAACAAACTGGCCTGGGTTCTTAAAATATATGACATGACATAAGAAGGGTTGAGGTTTTAGATAGTTTGGGCTGCTTGGTGTTGGATTCTACCTTGATAAGTCAGATTTTGCCTTTACCTGGTGGCAGACACGTACATACATTAGAGTCACCAGATCAGCCTTTCATGTCAGAACTAATGGGATTCAGAGTTTAAACAAAAAATAATCCCAGCAACACTGTCAGCATCCATATCAGAGATGCAGCTGGGCAAAGATGCAGTCTCCCCTCTCTCCAAACCTGTCTACATGTAAGATGTCAATGGGCCACACTTGCTTACAGCTGTGACTCCCTGAGATCTTGCATCAGGATAACCAACTTTGAGGTGATGCCATCTGTCTTCATTTATCTCTGCAGAATGTCCAGTCTAGAAAAATGAAATGTCTGTCTGAGTTAAGATTTTAGGATAGTTGAAGCCAAACTGAAATCTCTATCAATTAAATTTTTCCTTATACTGTGTTCTAATCTACATTAATACCATAAACCTTAAAGATATACAAACACGGTAAAGACCCAGAAAAGGCTTTGCTTTAGAAATAAGACAGAAGTAAATTCTTGTGGTGGTCATTATTCATATTTCCTATTAGTATGACATGCAAAAAAAAAAAGCAGTCGGTGTGTCCTGATGAACTGCTCAGTGTCTGCTGGCCACCGTGATGAAGGTCAGTCCTGATGTCCACGGCACAGCACGGACGTCTGTTAGGAGTTTTCCTCAAGGTGAGTATGCCAAGAGTCAATTCTAAAATTGAAATGACATCAAGAATATTAGGGCCACAAAATACAATTACTTGCACTGAAAACTGACCTGGTCACAAGAACAAATGCACCATATTATACAAGAGCATTTTAGGAGGTCTCTAAAAGAATTTGTGATCCTATGTGCTTACTCAGGCAGTGGTGATATTCACCGGCTACGGAGCCCTCCTCACCCTGAGCTGTTTTTATTGCAGATAGTAATTCTGACTCAATTTCTTTATATCTGCTGTTCAAGACACATATTAAAAAGTTTTTCATAGCTACCACCAATACAAAGCAAACACAAAACCTTAGAAAAGAATTCCACAGAAACTACAAAACATTGCTCAAAGAAATAAAATATGACACAAACAAATGGAAAAATATTCCATGCTCATGGATTGGAAGAATCAACTTTGTTAAGATATTCATCCTATACAAGGCAATTTACAGATTTAACACAATACGTGTTAAATTACCAGCATCATTCTTCCCAGACCTGGAAACAACGATACAGAAATTCACATGGAAATATAAACGACCACAAATAGCCCAAACAATTTTCAGGAAAAGAAACAAAGCAGGAGATATTACACTTCCAGACGTTAAACTTTAAGGTTACAATAATTAAAACAGCCTGGTATTGGTATAAGAACAGGTATATAGACCAATGACACAGGATAGAGATTCTAAAAGCAAAATCTTAATTCCTCAACCAACTCATCTTTGACAAAGCCTCTACCAACAACCACTGGGGAGAGGAGAACCTATTCAGTAAATGATGCGGCGAAAACTGGCTGACCACATGCAGGAGATTGAAACAGGACCCCTATCTATCACCATACATGCAAAACTCAACTTTAAATGGATCAAAGACCTAAATGCATGGGTCAAAGGATGTTTAAAGAAGAGTATATCAGATAGTCCTTTAAAAAGTGTTCTCCCTCCACGTCTTTCTATTTTTCGCCTTTTTCCCTTTGCCACTGGACAGCTCCAAATGAAACTCTTTCTATTTTCGCCTTTTTCCTTTTGCCACTGGACAGCTCCAAAGGAAGCAGAATAAATATGACTTAAGGTAGCAGGTTGTTGGACTGTTGCTTCCATTAAAAGCATCGCTGCTATTGAGTGGAGTGACATATTACATAATAGAATAACAGGTTGTAACGTGTGCCATCCTTCTCCAAAGACATCTGAACACATACCATAGGCTAGTCATCACTTTGAAAAAAAAAAGTGACCCTGGAAGGTCCCAGAAGAGTGAGACAAAGGATGAGTACGCTGTTTGTGAAAGGAAGGATGATGTTGACATAATTCTGTGATTTGTGAAGGAGGCCAGAGTGCAGGACAACAGGCCTAGTGAGCAGGTGCTGTGATGCGAGTACCACACCAAGGAGTAGAAAACCCTACTTACCTCACTTCAGGCAAAGTCTTTCTGTTTCTCAGTTTTTGTTGAGGACAATCTTGGATAAGGACAACATATTCTAAAATAAACAAGTGACATATTTAGAGGAAATTGGAATAAGCTAAAATGTGTTTATCTCTCATGCTACATTTTCCCACTGTCTACATACATAATCATAAGCATCCTGCAAATCAATGTATAAAAGTATTAACTTATTAGAATCTACAAATTGTATTTTTCCCCAAATCAGTTTTAATGTGTATTTTACTTCTAGCTACATCATCTTGACCAATTGATAACATAATGCTTTAAACAATAAAAATTAAGCTTGTTGTAGGACAGCAAATAATAAATATCTACTCCATTTTTGACCTAATCTACCTAATTTGCAAGAAAAAAAATCACATCTTAGCCAACGGTGTTTCATTAATAATATTGGGATCTTCCTCAACAAGTATAGGTCATTTGACCATCTGGATTTTTATGCTTTTATGGTTTTCATGATGGCACATGGAGTTAATGATTAAGTAGTTTTTCTTCAACTTAAAAGCATTTATCAAGTACCTCTCATAGGCTTGACACTGTATTGGATACTGAGGATATGAAAAAATGGATGCAACTTGGATGGACTTAGAGGTTATAATACGGAGTGATTTAACATAGAAACAGAGAAATGAGTATCACATGCTCTCACTTTATAGCGGACCTTGAACAACTATCATAATATAAGATAGGGATTGACAGTAATGGGAAACAGCCAGGGGAAGGGGGGCACACCTCATCAATAAGCGTACCTGCATAAATGAACTTTTGTATACCTAATCCTGAATTGTACCCCACATCTTTAAAATAAAAAAAATTAAATAAAGAAATAAAGGGAACATATTCATCAAAAAAAAAAAAGGATGAGAATAGATTCCTACTTTCAAGAGACACTCAATACATGTTAATTATCAGTGACAGCATTGTTTATCCAGTTCATGCTGAACCAGTAGAAACAATAAGATAAAATCTGCCATTGCTTAACTCTGTAGTCCAGAGTGGTTGCCTTATATTGACCAATTTTAAGATTAAACAATCTAGTCATTCATTCATTCACTCAGCAAACATTTGATGCTTTCAGGCCTTGTATATTTGGATAATGAGGAAATAAATATGAGTAAAAACAGAGTCTTATATCAAGGGGTCACCTGCCACTTGGATTTCAAAGGAATAGGGAGGCTGCACTTGAAAATAAATGGGTAATAGACTGTAAGTTTTCAAGAAAAAAATTCAAAAGTAGGGAAATGATTGGGGAAACTCCACAGAGGAATTATTAAGAAAAATCCCCTTGTCATTTTCATCCCCTTTCCTCAAAACTTCTTTTTTCTTCATGTGGTAGTTGGGCAAAGAAACAGTTTAGAAATGTTTAAGGCTTTTACTTAAAAAGTTGTCTCTTCTGTGCTGCTAATGTTTTCCTCTTTCTTACTAAATTTGTGATAAAATTTTCTTTTTCTCCAGTGATTTTGTGCACATGCATTCTTCTGAGGTCAGCAGGTATGCTGAATTCAACACTAGAGGGTTAGAGCTTGGACTGTTTATGAGGTACACATGCCAAAAATCTAGAGAATTGCTGACAGTAAGGGTGAGCAAAATTCTATGTTTCATTTGTATATCTGCATATAAATATCTGCATATGATTATATGTCTCCAACACTCTCTACTTCTCTGTCTGTCTCTGTGTTTATTTCTCTGTTTCATTCTCTCTAGAGAAAAGATTGGAATAACACACAGCATGGGATGGTGAAGAGTAGAAGGTCCCTCTCACTTTTATTTTTAATGATCTTAATTTTGGAAAATATAAAAACAAATAACATATATAAACCTTAAATAAACTCATTTATTAGTGTGAGGAAGCTTTTGATAGACTCCCTAGGGTTTTCAGGGTGTAGAATCATGTCATCTGCAAATAAAAATAGCTTCACTTCCTCTTTTCCTATTTGGATACCCCTGATTTTCTTCTCTTGCCTGATTGCTCTGGCCAGGACTTCCAGCACTATGTAAAGCAGGAGGGTTGAGAGTGGCTATCCTCGTGTTGTTCCCATTCTTAGGAGGAATGCTTTCAGCTTCTGCCCATTGATAAAATGTTAGCTGCAGGTTTATCATAGATGGCACTCATTGTTTTGAGGAAACTTCCTTCTATGCCCAGGTGTTCAAGGGTTTTTATCAAGAAGAGATGCTGGATTTTGCCAAATGCTTTTTTTGTGTCTAATGAGACAATCATGTGGTTCTTGGTTTTATATTTTTTAATGTGCTGAATTCAATTTATGGTTTTGTGGAAGTTAAACTAGCCTGCATTCCAGCAATGAAGCCCACCCATCTTGGTGGATGATCTTTGAGATGTGTTGTTGGATCCAATTTGCTAGAATCTTGTTGAGGAATTTTTGTCTATGCTCATCAAGGAGAATGATCTGTAATTCTCTTTCCTTGTTAGGTGTTTGCCAGGTTTGAGTACCGGTATGATTTTAGCTTCATAAAATGAGTTAGGGAGAATTCCATCATTTTCAATTGCCCAGAATACTTTCAGTAAGATTGGTATCAGCTTCTTCTTGTATATCTTGTAGAATTCAGCTTGGAAGCCATCTGGTCCAGAGCTTCTTTTGGTGGGGAGATTTCTTATGACCAAATTGATTTCCTGGATTGTTATTACTCTGTTTAGAATTTTAATTTCCTCTTTTTTCAATCTTGGGAGGTTGTGTGATGCCAGAAAATTCTCCATTTCCAGATCAGAGTTTAGTAGAGCAGTGGCCAGATATATTTTTTTGATTGTTGAGTTAACGTTCTGAATCTTCTTGCTAGTTTTTTTTGCCCTAATGATCTGTCTAGGGATGTCAGTGAGGTACTGAGATCTCCAACTACTAAGTAAACTAAACTATGAGTGTCAATGTCCTCTCTTAGTTTACACAGTTGTTTTATAAAACCTGGTGCTCCTGTGTTGGGTGCATGTATGTTTAAGATGGATATTTCTTGTGGATTGAGCCTTCTATCACTATGTAGTGTTCTTTTATGTCCTTTTTAACTTTTGATGATTTGAAGTCTGCTTTGTCTGATATCAGGACAGTTACCCCTGCTCTTTTCTTCTTTCCATTTAACTGAAATGTCATTTTCTAGCCTTTAACTTTGAGTCTGTGGGTGTTCTTTGCAGTGAGATGAGTTTCCTGGAGACAGCAGAATGTTGAATAATGCTTCTTTATCCAAGTTGTCACTCTATGCCTCTTCCGTGGTCCATTGAGTCCATTTATATTCAAATTAATTATTAAAATGTGAGTATTTATCCCCATCATAGGGCTTTTAGGAAGTTGCTTTGGTTTCTTTTTACTTTTTTATTTATATATGTGTGTATTTTCATTTTTGTGAATGATCTGTATGCTCTGTTAACTCTGTGCTTGCCTGCAATTTTTTGGTGGGTATGAACATTCTTTTTATTTTCTGTGTTTAATGTCTTCTTAAGCGTCTCCTGAAGGGCTAGTCTGAAGTGGCATATTCTCTTAGGATTAGATGTCTGACAAGGATTTTAATTCTCCATCATTGATGGAGCTTAGCTCAGTGGGGTAGGAAATTCTTGGCTGGAATTGCTTATTTTTAAGAATGTTAAATATTGGACTCCAATCCTTTCTGGTTTGTGGTGTTTTTGCAGATAAGTATGGAGTCATTCTGATGGGTCTTCCCTGGCAGGTGGTCTGACATTTCTCTTGTGCTGCCTTTAGGATTTTTTCTTTATGCTTACTTTGTGGAGGCAGATTATTATATGTCTTGGAAATGGACTTCTTATGTGATACCTTGCAGAGGTTCTCTGAATCTAGTATGCTTTAATGATCATTCCTCTAGTGAGATGTGGAAAGTTTTCTTGGATGACCTCATGGAATGCTTGTTCCATGGTGTTCTCAGTTTTTCTTTCTGCTTCTGGGATACCAGTCAAGCATAGATTAGGCTTCTTGACATAGTTCCACATCTCTCAGAGGATTTGCTCTTTCTTTCTTTTTGAGCTTTTTTCTGTTTTTGACAGATGGGGTTAGTTCTATATTTGGGTCTTCAAGCTCTGAGATTCTTTCCTCTTCCTGATTGATTCTGCTTCCTACGCTTGTTACTATGTTCTTAATTTTCAGGATAAAGTTCTTCATTTCCATTATTTCAGAATGGGTCTTTCTGAAATTGGCCAAATTTGCTTTTGCTTCTTGTACAGCTTCAGTGAATTTTGCTTCTAGTTTTTCTTGGTTCTCTCTGTTCATTTTAGCTATATAAACTCTGATTTCTGTTACTGTCATCTGGGGCAGGTTGTTCTGAGGAATTTCCATTGTGTGTCCTCTGATAGCTGCTTTTTCAGGTGCTGTCTTTTTAGGACTCTGAGGATTGTCTAGATTTTTTGTTGTTGATTTTTTTTTATCGTTTGTGACATGGCTATCTATAATTCCTCTTCCTTATTGTTGCTGTGACATGAGTTAATAACCCTCTGTTCTAGGGTCTTTTCTTTTGTTCAATGTAGGTCACTCAGTAAGAGAAACAGGGACATTCACTTCTGCTCCTTGCTTCACACTGTGACACACCTCTCTGCTATAGATGTCTCTCTCTCACTGTTAAATTATTGGATTGGGTTTCAGATTCCATTGCAAGAACTCTTCAGAGAGCAAGTAGAGGGATGAGAACCCCTTTGCTCTCTGTAGTTTGCAGTCCAGAAGCCTTTCCACTGGGAAAGCCTTCAGTGTCTTTTGTGCCACTCTTTGTCTGTTCAAGTTCATACTCAGCTCTTACAAAAAGAGTAAGTTCTCTGCCATGTGGGTGGAGGATCCACCCTTTGGGCATGCAGGGCTGGGAGATGATTCTTTCCGATCTGATGGGTAGGTTGTCTATCAGCTGCTGGCCATAACCACCAGCTGAGTTCAATCTGCAGGTGAGCTTTCCTGGCCTGGGAGTCACCCACTAGATTTGCTGGTAAAAGATGTGCTCTTGGTGGCTGTCCAAGTCTGAGTTTTGTTCCCTGTTCCACATGGGCTACAATTACCCACTTCTCTGCTCTGACCAGGATGCCTCCAACCCAGGATCAATGACTTTTGCACAGTTAGTGGGGGAGAGGAACAACCCAAATAAGATAACTCATCCCATCTTGTTCACTGGTCAGGGCTTCAGTTCTTTTGCAAATCTGGTGCACAGTAGAGGATGGTGTGTGCAGGTGCCAGGTTCTGCTACTGCTTTCTGGTCTCTCTGTGCTCAAAGAGAACTCTGCTGGCTTCCAGTGCTTCACCTGTTCAAATCTGTTTAGGCTATCTATATCTATTGGTGGCTGCATCCCTACTCTCTGCCTCACTTGGTGAGAGAGGTGCCATTCTGCTGCTCTAAAATGACCATCTTGAATTCTCCCATTTCATGGCTTCCCTGGTGTCCCAGTTTTTTCTCTACAGATCTCCTAGTGTCCAAGGTCTCAGGGTAGACAGATGCCATGGCAGAACCATGGCAGAACTGCTTGTATGTCCTAGAAAGTAGGATATGGAACAGCAAGGAAGGAACCAAGGTCAATGTTCATGCACAGAAGACACTTTCTGCAGCAATTGAATCTGGAATCTTTGTATCTTTTATTTTTTTGGTCAGAGTCTCACCCAGGCTGGAGTGCAGTGGCATGATCACACTTCACTATGTCCTGGACATCATGGGCTCATGTGATCCTTCTACCTCAGCCTCCCAAGCAGCTGAAACTACAGGTGCACACATCATGCCCAGTTTATTATTTGATTTTTTTTGGGGGGGAGGGGCAGAGATTTGATCTTGCTATGTTGCCTAAGCTGGTCTCAAGCAATCCTTCCACCTCAGTCTCCCAAAGTGTTGGGATTATAGGCATGAGCTGCCAAGCCTAGTCCTATTAATATCTTGATTTGTACAACAGAATTTGTGATGTCATGGTATTTGATCTCATGAGTATTTGCAAATTTCTGTTTGTTACCTAGGATCCCAACTGTGCTATGCAAACAAGAATTTTTCTGGAAGATGAGAGGCTTAATCAGAGTCTAGTTTTCTCAGTCAAGGCTTTGGATGAATGAGGACAACCAGCTAGTATCAGGAAAACCAGTAAGAATGGATCTACTAAGTAGATTGGTAGTTTGTTATGCCACAAGTTACTAATTAGACATCTAACATGACAAATTAAAAAGCAAAGTATTTTGATTATAATAAAAAAATCTACCATCAGATGCTAGAGAATTTGTGACCTTATAAATAAAATATGACAAGAAAATAAAACGTACCTTGATATCTAAGACCACAGTGTCCACAGATGTTCTTACCTTTGTGTTCCAGTCATCTACACTATAAGAATCTCTGTCCTTAAAGTCTGTTTTACCTCAGCACAGTGTCCATCAATATTTCAGTATGCCGAAGGTAACAATGCATGCTTTTTAATAAGGTGTCTGCTAGATCCTACTCCTAAACCAGATTGGGAATTTGAAGTATAAAAGATGGTCTGAAATATTAGAGTTAGAATAACACAACACCAGAACATTAGTATTTAAAACATCTGCCCATTAACATAATAGAAATAATGCTTGATTTAGAAACACTGAGGTATAAATCTAAGAGTTCCTCTGATGCTTCAAAGCTTTTGAGGTTTGTTCTATGCTTAGGCAATAAAGTCCAAAATCTGTAATAGGAACTTGCATTGCATGGTATCTTTTCTATGATTCCAATCTTGTCTTCCACTACTCCCAACTACCCACATGCATTTTGATCCCATTAGTTTGTTAAGAGTGTAGCAGGCTTGTTATATCATACTGCAATGACTTTCACTTTATTTCTTCATCTTCCTGAAATACACTTACCTGCCATGTAAATCTAGAAAATTTCTATTCATTCTTTCCTTTTGTACTTCACAGATAGGGTAACTTGTGAAGACCTCCCTCATCCCAGAAAGCAGTGAGGTGTTTCCTCTACTGTGTTTCCATTTCCTGTGAATGCACATGTCACACTGTGTTATAATTGCTTCACATATCTGATTTCCCAGTTATACTAAAGACAACCATACAGTCTACCATTTCCATAACATCAGCACATAATATAAAATTAGAAATATATCAAGGCACAATCTTTTTGTAAAGGATGGATTCTTCAAACTATGCCTTCTTGGCTTCAGGTCAACAGCTTCACTAAATATGAAATATAAAAATCAGGGTGCATTAACATTTGTAATTGTTTACATTGTATGTCTGAAAAAAAGCATGGGAGTAGGTGACCATTTATTGTAAAAAATTTATTTAGTAGTGACTGAGAATTGAACAATATAGGATTGATTTCAGAAACTATACAAAGGCACTTAAAGAGGATTGTGGTGATATGACCTCTTCTATGATTTGAGATTCAGATAGTCAGTGGGTTGGGTGGAATATAGACTTCATACCAAAAGGTAAGAAGGGGAGATTTAGGGTCTTCCTTATTAA
The DNA here is from genome assembly GCA_963574415.1 of Tarsius wallacei. Taxonomy (NCBI): domain Eukaryota; kingdom Metazoa; phylum Chordata; class Mammalia; order Primates; family Tarsiidae; genus Tarsius; species Tarsius wallacei. The sequence continues at coordinate 40,493 of CAUYQG010212855.1, read as the reverse complement.
CTGTAAGTAATGATATCTTGACAAAAGCATATGAAACTTAAGAGACCAGTTATTTAAGGTTCTACTTTGAACAGTGTCTTCCTGATTCCTAGACTTATCTTCCAAATCAGTCAGCAATTATAATCATTCAGAATGTCAAAATAATTCTGAAATATTGTTTTTCCTAATATTAAAATTTTTTTGTAAACTTTAAAAGTTGTGTACTTGGTTTGTAATTTTTTTTAAATCTCAGAATGTTTAGAATTAAATGATACCCTGGAGATCACCTTTTATTTTTCAGATGAAGAAAGGAAAATGACTGAGACAAACTAACTAGGTTTAAACAAATGTCACAAATATGATCACTAGACCTAGATTCTCATTTACCTTTTTTTTTTTTTTTTTTTTGAGTTGGAGTCTCACTGTCACCCAGACTGGAGTGCAGTGGCCACTCCCGGCCACAGCAGCTTCGACCTGCTGGGCTCCTCAGCCTTCCAAGTAGCTGGAACTACAGGCACACACTACCACGCCCGGCTAATTTTTGATTTATTGTAGAGATGAGGTCTCGCCAAGTTGCCCAGGCGGGTCTCGAACCCGCAGGTTCAGGCAATCCACTCACCTCCGCTTCCCAAGGCGCGGGATTACAGGCTGAGCCACCAAGCCGGGCTTATTTACCTTTTTCTAAGAACCCTGATATTTTTTGTTAAAAAGTGATTTTGAAGAAAAAATATGAAATTTAAATGGCTCATCAAAGATCTAGAGGAGTACTGTGAGAAAATAAAAGCTAAATACTACAAAAATATTTCTATACCTAAGGCATCCAGGTTGACATTAGCTGTCTCATGAGTAAAGTCAGCCTTGAGTAAAGTTCAGATAGTTATTGAAGTATACGTGCTAAGAAAGCAGAAGCTTAAATTATTGATTTGGAAGACAAAAATATCCTTTTCCTCTTCTGCAATACATATCTTCACTTTATCTTATCCATTCCACGTGATTCACACCTTCATGGACATCCTACAAATGTCCTATCACTTACAAAGAAAATGACCATATATGCTTTTCTTAATCTCTTTGAGCTTCATTTTTATATTTGTCTGTGTGAAATAATCACACATGACTTCTTTCCCATTGCAGGGTTGGTGTTGAAGCTCCATTAGAAGGATTGACCAACTGAAGTTGAGTAAAATGGGGAAGTTAATAAAGTTGCTAGGATTTGATCCAAATAGTTTCTTCTCAGGTATGTCAATAATGCAGTATTGAAGTCTAGAATTATATTAAATTTAAAATCTTATTTAAATAAAATTATCATAGTCACAAATTATTCTAACCTTTATTTCATTTGAACATGTTATTACATGATATATTTCATTTATGCCTGCTATAATAATAGCAAGAGTATCAGTAAAAAATCTTTTTAGTCTGTGTATCATATTCACACCTACTCTTTTACCTGGTCTTTATTGAATTTGAATTCATAATAATATTAGTTATAGATGGCAAAAAATGCAACAAGGCAAGACCAACTCACTGTAATTACAAAACTCATCTGAAACCTTACAATTCAAATTTCAGTCCAGATTTTAATTTGGTTTTCCCTCTCATATTTATATTTATTGACTCACATATGTTCTACAAAATCAGTGTGCATCAGTCATCTCTAACTGAGCACTTGATATATTTTATTCAGATCAATGCATTTAGGCAAAAAAATCATAATTACATAATTTGGGAAAATCAAATGTTAATATTGTTTGGCTACATAAAAATATTTGGTGAGAATATATTTTGAAACATAACACAGACACAAAATTATTTTTCAGTCTTCCTCACAAGCAAAGTTATTAAATTCCCTAAAGAGGTCATAATTTTTCATATTAATTCTCAAAACATTAACTTTAAGAATGAAGGGGTTATGATAATAATGATTAAATATGCAGTTAAAATTGGGATAAATGTTTCAAGACAATAAAATTCTAAAAGAATCTAAACAGCACTGAATTACACAAATGTCTGGGGAAATCTATGAATTAAGTATAGATCATCATCTCATAGTAACCTTTGATAGTTCTCATTAAAACTGCAGCAATAGAATCTGTTAGAGGCCTCCAGAGAGATATTATGTGTAAATGCAGAAATTAAAAAATGAATATTGAATGATCCTATTGAGAAATTAAGGCCATTCAATTGTGTTAATGATAGTAGAGTATCAGATCTATGTTTTTCATCCATTCCTCTAAAAGGAAAATGAAAGTCCGCATCTAATTTACAGATTTAATAAAACGTAATTCAAATAACAACTATTTTACATAATAATTAGCATTAGAATTTATATAAAGTATTATATATAGTGTGATATATATATATAAACTCACATATATATTTACATGTATAAAATGTTACCTCTTTGGGCACTTAATTAGTCATCTTACAAACATAAATTTACAATGGCAATGACAATCAACTCAACTTTTCTTTTTTAGAATAATTTGGGAAATGCAGAATTTACAGTTTCAGATTATAGATTTGTATAATATCAGAATAAATAGGATACTCTCTTTAAAAAAAAGAAGTTATTTCTAGAATAAAAGGAGAAAATTAATCTATTGTGTCATAGATACACATTTACGGTTTCAGAAAAAATTAAATATAAGACAGCATCATAGACATTATCCAATTCGGTCCAATGTTCTTTAAATGCATAGTTGGACTGGGTTCAGGTTACTAATAAGCACAAGAGTCAGGTTCACTGCAATAGGTGAAAAAAGATTCACTTAAGGGAGAAAAATTTAAACAGGGTTTTGTAATGTCATTAGTATTATCCAAGCACAGAGAGATGCAGGAAGTTCAAACAGAGGGATATACAAGAATATTTTGTAAATATTGTCCTATATTTAAAACACTTCACTTTAAAAACAAATATCTTGTTGGATTTCTTTTTTCTTTTTTTCTTCGTTCATTGTTTCAATTACTGAATGTATTTGATGATACAAGTAAGTGAAGGTAAAGATACTCCTGCCTGCAGTTATTCATGAGGATACACGATTCTAAAAATGATCATGGTGAAATCTGCTGGTTCAAGCAACATAGGGTAAAATGTAAGCCCTGAAGCATTCTGTATTATGCTTTCTACTTCTTGGCAACATTGTAAACATGGCCATAAAGAAAGGGAAAGCACCTTGAGCATTGCCAGGCAATTATTATGTGAATAAAAGCAATTCATATTTTAGGGCCAAATTATTTCTATCATAGCAAAGTCTCTTTGTAAATGTATTATATGAATTTCAGCTTCCAAAGCAAGTTTTATGAAAATGAAATGTTTCTTTTTCTTTTTGTGTGGAAGTATTTGGCTTGCAACAAAGCATCTCTTCCTTTGTTGCATTTTTTTTTTCTTTTGATTTTGGGTTGCAGTCTCACCCTGTCGCCCACACTGGAGTGCAGTGGCACACTCCTGGCCACTGCAGTCTCGATCTGCTGGGCTCCGGCGATCCTTCTGCCTCAGTCTTCCAAGTAGCTGGAACTACAGGCGCGCGCTACCATGTCCTGATAATTTCTTGTAGCGATTAGGTCTCGCCAAGGTGACCAGGCGGGTCTCGAACCTGCGGGCTCAGGCAATCCACTCACCTCCCCAAAGCACGGGATTACAGGCTGAGCCACCAAGCTCGGCCCTTCTTTTTTCTTTTTTTTTTTTTTTGGAGTTGGAGTCTCACTCCATTACCCAGACTGGAGTGCAGTGGCACACTCCCCGCCACCGCAGCCTCTACCTGCTGGGCTCCAGCAATCCTTCCACCTCAGCCTTCCAAGTAACTGGAACTATAGGCACGCGCTACCACAACCAACTAATTTTTTATTTACTATGGAGATGAGGGCTCTTCAAGTTCCCGGGGTGGGTCTCAAACCCGCGGACTCAGGCAATCCACTCACCTCGGTCTCTCAAAGCACTGGGATTACAGGCTGAGTCACCAAGCCCGGCCACTTTGTTGCACTTTTGATGATGCTTAGTTTGAGGAAAGCAATGTAACATCCAAAGAATGTGTAATCATACTGATGGCTAGTGGTAAAACATCAGTCAAGTTTGGGGCCAAAAGAAATCTAAGAGCTAAAATAGAAAGCTAAGGCTTTGTGTGTCAGGATGGTTCTGTTTCTCTCCTCTGCTTTTACACCAAAGGTCAAATCAACCTATTCACACAGTTTCTCATGAATGTGTAAGCTATTCTGCATGTGCACTGCACTAATTTATTTAGGCTGCCTTCCCAAATCCCAGAGCCAATGGGTAGTCAGATGCTCAGCATATCAAAATTTCACTTGTAAAGTATTAGCAAAGCCATGAATTTGTCTGTTCTTTTATATAGTTGTGCAAACATTTACTGTAGTGTCAGGCACTGGCATAGTTGCAAAGCATTTTTATGATGATGTTATGAAGCAGCAATGATTCTTTTTTCCCATTCAAATGCTCAGTCTTTCTTATTCATTTTCTTCCCATATCCCTTGATATTTTGTTTCCTGAGACTATGAAATTCTCATTTGACACTCAGGAATTGGGGAACATTTTTTTTTATGAAAAACAGCATAGAAAATATTTTAGCCTATTTGTGCCATATGGTCTCTGTCTCAACTATTTAATTCTTTCGTTGAAATTCACAATATGTAAGCAAATAGGTTATATCAGTGTTCCAATAAAAATTTATTTGCAAAAAAAACTGTTGTGGGCTAGATTTTCTCTGATAGACTAGTTTGCCAACAACTCTTGCCTTTATTTAAACTTTCTGGGACTAGAAATGGTGTTGTTTCTTCTTATTCTGGTTTATACTGAATTACTGTAACAACTCCAGTTATATCTAATATCATCACAGTCTGCACTAGTTATGACTGTTTCCTCAGTTTGAAATTTTCATGAACTCACAAATTCTTAATTGTGACTCAAGGCAGGCATCAACTCTATCCATCACAATGTAGACTTTTATTATATAAACTTAAGTGACAAACTCTTTTCACTCAAGGCTTAGTTTACTCTTGCTAACCCCCACTTTCTTTGTAAGAATGTCAGGCACTCTACTTGTGATATATACTCTAATCTCATCCATCTTCTAGTCATGCTTTAAATTACATATAAAGGAATATAGTGGCTTCAACTAGAAAAACTTCTACTTACCTTACTTAACATGAAGTCTTAAGGTAGATGTTTCCAGGTTTGTTATGTTCGCTCATAAACATAGGCAAAGACTCCAGGCCATTTGCATCCCTCTGCCAGTTATCTCATAGATGCAGATAGTCATTCCAGCTCCAAGGATGCTCATACCACCATACAAAGATTTGAAAACCATGTAACTGTATAGTTTACTTTAAAGGAAGTCCTCTAACCTGATTACATTTAATTAACATTAGCCAAAAGTGGGTTATATGCCTAACCCTGGAGCAACCATTTGCTACAAGGAACTGTAATTTTCAGTAAACATTCTGATCAATTAAGATTCATTTTCTAGTGCTCACAAAGGAATCTTGCCTTACCTGAGAGTAAATTACTTCTCTAACAACCTGGCCTAAATTGGTGTGGTTGTTACCAGATAGAAGAGATTGTAGGGATAGCTGGGTGACAAACTGGTCAATTTAGTAGTTTTTTTTGCAAGCAAACAGGAGTACTGACTCTAAAGAAAAAGATGAGAAGATATATTTCAAACTTTTACTTTCAGTATGACCGTGGATGTACTGCTCAACCTCTCTATCTGTTTGAACTCCCTCCTGTGGAAAATGAGCTTGATAAAGCATCTTAGATCTCATGGAAGTAGGAGGCATTGGAATATATTATTCAGTCCCAAATACCTAACTCTGCACAGATTGGGTATAGATTATAAAAGGTTTGATTAAAGAGTGTACTCAAATGACACTTCTGTTACTGCTGAAAGCTCAACAGAGATACTGTGTCTCGTCTGCAGCCCACTGATTTTCTAAAATATCAATTTATAAAAGTTCTCTTTCAGAAACATTCTGCATAATGTACCTATTGTTCTACCATTTCCTATTTTTTAAACAAATTAGCAGCAAAAAGACTTATTTCATTTACTTCCGAAGAAGGTTAGCTGTTTCAGAGACAAAAGACTGAATGACCTTTTAGGTGTTCTGTGCCAAGATTATCTAATCACGACAAACCTTTTGTTCCATGTCTTCTCATGAAAAAAACTCAGAAGACCTTGGAAAATTCATGATGGTCGAAGTGTACAGAACAGAAACAGGGGTGTTAGATTTAAAGATAAATAGTTTCACAAGTCCCCGACTCTATTCACTGTAGTCTTTCGGGAAGAAAATCTATTGAGGGGCAGCAGTGTGAAAAAAAGATGAATTCTGCTCACTCCCCTCAACTCTGTAACAGTGAATTAAATGTAACACTCCAGCAACGACGCAGAGTTGATGGCACTAAAGTCCAAATGACCACTTCTGTGATTGGAGTGGCTGGTTGGAAGAAAGTCCTAAATTCAAAGAATGTGTTCAAGATTTCATTGACAGTTGGCTTAATGAAGTCACAAAAATCACTTTTGATCTTTGGATCAGTGGTCCCAAATGATGAGGTGCTGCTAGGATCATTTTGGCAGATTTTCTACACTAGTATGCTAGCTTATGCTGCAGGATTCTGTCAAGTTGTGAAATAGGCTGGAACTTTTTCCTTAATAAAGCCATTCATGTTAGCATTCCCTCAAATAAATGGGATCAAATTCTCCTCACATTTACAGCCATCCTCTAATCATGGATTGAATGACCACTATCTTCTCAAGCCTGTGCTAGAAAATGGAGATGAAGACATGTATCAATCAGTATAGTCCTTGCCCTTAGATTGCTTATTATCTGTTCTTTTTTCTGCCTGCTCCCAAACTAATAATTCTAAAGTGACGAGGAGCACATCAAAGCAGGAGACTGTAGAGCTGATTGTTGGAGGATGAAGAAATATTCCTATTTAGAGAATCAAAAGAAAAAAACATTTAATATAAAAGAAAGTTAATGTCTTACAATAGACACAAAAATTTGATAAGGATTTGGGGAGTATATAACGTAGTTTAATTTGGTTTAATACACTGAGAAAGTTTATACAGAGAAGTGGGAAGAGATTATTAATCTTGGATAATATTGTCAAGGTCATGAGATTTTTCCTGAAGGCACAAAAAATGAGACAACTCTTTTAATTACCTTTTATCACTGTAAGGAAATAATTTTCATTTATCTTTTATTCATGTCCACAGGGAGTATATAGCACAATAAATAGTGAGAAAAAAAAGCATTTATTAAATGTCAGTGTATAAAAGTTACTGGACATTCTGGATAGAGTTACCATCAATTACTTTGAAAAATAGTTCTAAATATAGTATACACAAAAGTATTAGAGATTAAGTCATATGACTAGTTCAGAAAAATAGAAGACTAAAGGGTTAGAAAAAAGCAGAATAGAATAACCATTTTTTAAAAATTTACCTTAATTTGTTTTGATTTAAATAAAATACTTTCTTATTTCATTAAATATGCATTAGCTACATAAAGCCATTTTTGGAAGAGAAGTATAAATACAAGATTAATATATATATGCATAACAACTCCTTGTATCTAAATAGCATTACACCCAACAGTTTCTCATCCATTATCTCCACAAGACTTGCAGCAGCCCAGTGGAGTGAATAAGACAAATATCATTATGCTTTCTAATGATGAGAGCCAAGTAGCTAGTTCAAAATAAGAACCCAAGTTATTGGAATCACTTTCACTGAACTTTTTATGGAATAATAGCACCAAAATTCCATATAGCTTGTTAGCTTTTAGAGCTGAAGAGGAGAAACAAATAGAAATATTTTATGACTTACATATCAAAATAAAAACAAGGATATTAATTTTTAACTCTGTCAGGACAGCCAGACAGACTGAGAGAAGATATGATAAGAACTTTGGGGTTTTAGGAGTCTTTTGGTTCTAAAATGGCTGGTGCAGGCTTAATGAGCTTTTTCTGTTCTTTGAGTCAAAGACGGAATGGGTGATACTAAAACCTCCAAGATGCTCCAGATAAATCTGAGATTTAGTTATCATATATAATCAAACACCTTGGGTGGTATGCTACTCCACTGATGTGAATTCTCTATATTTCCTTTTCAGTGCTGAACAGAGGCTATTAGGTAGAATGTGAGAAAACAATGAGGAAAAGAAAAAAAAATGTATGAAGAGATGGAATAAAAAAAGAAGAAGTTAGAAGTAGGATGGCATGGAGGGTGCCATGTGATAATTCAGAGAAGGAAAAAAACTACAGCACATGACAATTCAATAGCCCAGTCACCATCCAGGAGAAAGATAAAACAAGCAACACTTGGGCCTCCACTCTTCTTGGTTGTCTAAAGAGAGACATTGATAACTGATCATGCCACTCTTATCTACTGAGCCAAAACTTGTCTTAATATTCAATTAGTTTTTGCATGTAGATTGACTTCAATTTGCATATGTCATCTGGAGTTACTGTCATGTTCTGCTGGAGCTCACATCCATAACATTCAAAAGATTGTTGTTATACAATTAGGTCTTTTGGTGATACTATAAGGCCTGCTCAGACTATAGACATGGGTTGTGGAAACACAGCCATTATACTAGCAAAAATTCAGAAATTGCCTTCACTAGACTAATACATGCACCAGTAAATATACATATATACACTATAAAACATGCAGATATACCCCTAAACAAGCAAACAACTGCACACATGAAACATTATTTATGGCACTTTTTAATACAAGTCTAATATCTCAATTCGGAAAGAAATAAAGCTGAGTAATCTATACCCCCTTCAGATTCAGAGGTCAGAAGAAACTTCTTTTAATTCCACTAACTTTAACAAATATTTTTTGTGACCACTTCTCTGAGTTAGTCCCAAGTCTAGGCATCTCACATGAGAGCCCAACCATCTGAATTAATGACCTGAGTTCCCTTTCTCCGGTAGATTCCTTTCTATCTTCTCTGTAAAATACTTTAATTTATACTTTAATATCCTCCTCAGACATGCTTTCTCTATGAAGATTTCTCAGAGCCCTCATAGCAGGTGCTCCTCTATGCATACCTCTCACATGTAAGTCATACACTGCTGTAGTTTATTGTTTATGCATCTTTCAAAAGACAATTGAATTTTTCAACACACACTCAAGAAAAGTTTGCAACATTACTACAATGTCGTTATCTGTGCTGAAAGAAAGTTGGGAAAAATATATATATTTCAATTGTCAAGTTCAAAGCACATGAGCAAGGTTAGAAGTGGGCATTATTTTGAGTCTCAAGACTCTCTGGTGCCTATGGACACTACATTGAATAGAATCACTCATGGTATCCTTGACCCTGGCTCCCCTATTCCAACACTAGGAAGTATGAATAAGCCCTCATCTAAGGCCTACTCAGTCCCTGAAATAGAGGGTTTGAGTAGAAGAAAGGGGAGTTATATGCAAGATTTTGAATTTTAGTGATTTTAGAAATCATTTACTCTGCTTTTTAGTATAGTACAAATAAGAAAAATGAGATAATGCTGTTAAATTGCTTTTATAATAGGAGTAATATCTGAGCTATTACATTCCAATTCATTACTGCAATTGTCTTAATTCCTCATCCTAGATCTCTGCCAAAGCTCTATCACTAAAACTTTCCTTTGTATTCCTCGGCAGAGTAAATTTAATAGGGCTCTCAATAACTCCTGGTTCCTCAATATTTTAATTTACTTTTGACTAAGAACTAACATGTATGCTCTTTTCGCTTCTATTATGTCAAATACCACCTGTATCTGGTATAGGTTTAATGCCACTAGTCCACAATAAAATCAAAGCTAAGACGTAGACTGTACTTTTCCACATACTATAATACTTGACTGCAAAAAGAGAGAGAGAAAAATTCTGTAAAGGAGAGTTAGCTGGCTAAATTACAGTGTTATTAGGTGTAAACCTATCTAGAAAAAAAGTGTTTCGTGAGGTTGGAACAATGACTTTGACTTCTTACTTACCTTTAAAAGGTGTAATATATAATTTCTGACAGTGCTATTTTTTTCTTTAGACTAATGATCCTGCTTTGTTATTTTTACAAAGCACTTAGCTACTACCTTTTCTCTAAGAAAGACTCTTTAATCATTATCTCAATAGAAAATGTTTCCCGGCTTTCCCCAAACTGCTATGATTTCTAATACGGCATTGTTCTTCAGTCAATCCCACAGATACCCATTACAGAGGCAGAATAAGCTGTTTTGAAAGAAACCAAAGGCATCTTCTTGTTCTCCAATATAGAGGAGTGGAGAAAAACCTCACAGTTATTCTAACTGCACAACAACTACAGTGCAATTTTTGGAAAAGGCTTATTGAGTGCTAACTATTTATTCACTTTAAAATGTTTATTTGAGCCCTACTATGTAAAATATATTGTAAATGTTAATTTTTAATGTAATCACAACCTAAGGTTAATTTGTCCACAAATTGCAGATGAAAAGGCTGAAATTATGTGAATTTTTATTAGTCGAAGTTGGCAAAGTTAAATCAGTCACTATTGTTGTAGAATAACTACTCGAAAATATATTTTATTAAAATAGAAGTAATTCATAAAGCTTACAAACTTGTGCATCAACAAGTTAGCGTAGGTTAAGCTACATGATTTTCCTGTCGGCTAAGCTATTTCATACATTGGCGGTCAAATCTGGGTTGATTAGACAAGACTACTTTTGAAGGTTGACTGGCTGGCAACTCAAGTCTCTTAGCTGTTCTCAATGAGATCCCTCATCTTGCAGTAGATGGACTACTCCTTGTTCTTACTGTGGAAGCAAGAATCTAAAAGCAAGTCAGCCTAATCTTGAACAGGAGCAAACAGACGTGTGCAAAAACCTTTTCAAGCTTAGCTTAATAGTTGTTGACTTATACCATATTATTTTCACCAAAGCAGGTCATGAGACTAGCCAAGAGTCAGAGTAAGTAAAAACCAGAAACTTTCAAGGAACAGGATATTAAAATAGAGTGGCTATTATCTGGGTCATTAATGTAATCTATTTACTATGATCTGATCTTTGGTCCAAATTATTTATATATTTTAACCACACAAAATACGTTTACACCTCACATAATTTCCAAAAGTCTCTTCAAATTATAACACAAGACTGAAGTACAAGATGTTATGCCATACACTGGGTGTGGCTGCAGTTCCTTGGATGTTGGCTCCTTTGATTCAGAGAGCTATGAATTAAAAACATAAGTTATCTGCCTCCTACATACCTGACATAAAATAGTAACAAAAGATAGCCACAGGATATCTACAATGCACTGTCCTATAGTGAAAGGGAAGAATGAGAGACACAAAGCATCACTAATTCATACCAATTCAGAAAACATAGTGGACAAATATTGCACATTAACCCACCCACTCCTACACACATACTCTAATAGGGGGAATGTCCCCTAGGTTCTTCTCCCTAAGAATGTATCTTTAGTATATTATTTGCCATGTATCTCCACACTCTTCTTTTGGTCCTTGGCTCTACTTTCTGAGATAGTCTTCCTTTTTTATTACTTTCCTTATAATCTTCTGAAGAAATAATCTTTATTTATGGTGACAACTAAACAGTTTACTTTGATTCCATACAAATTTGGGATCTCAGAGGATGTTTAAATGCCTAAATCATCTTAGAATGTTTTAATCCAAATTAGTCTTTTTTCTCCAATGCAACACTCTTAAAATTTGTATGAACCTATTATTAATCTCATTAAATTTCAATTGCCAAAACTGCAATCACTAAGTGTTTTGAAACATGCCACAGAAACTTTAGGCATGTCAGATGGCTACAAATAATACCCTTAATATTCCTAGATGATCTTTTTTTGGGGGGGCTATAATTAAATTCTGATATTTTAACTTATGTTCTTGCAGAAACATCCTTGGTTTTATCTATAACCCAAGCTGCATTTTTCTCTGAGAATTTTTGTTAGCTAGAGAAACTAAAGATGAGTTGCTATTTTATTTCTAACCTAGCAAATACTGACTGACAACTCTATTTTTTTTGTAATGCTACTTTCAAACTGGTCAGCTATTTTGTTAATGAGTGCTTTTTACTTTACACCTTATTGTATACAAATGATTACTCTCCTACACTCTGCTGACCCTTTCAGCATTCTCCCTTATCTGAAACCATAATTTTAATAATTAAAATGTTTTTAACAGCTGGCTACAGGTATTTGGATTGTTCTTGCTACTACTTACAATTTAAGCTTATAATAAAAAAAATTCTTGCTATTTTTCTGTCATTTTCGATTTTTTGCTAACTTTTTTTTTTTACAGATTCCCCTTATTACCCTAAGTAAAGCTAATGTCACATATTTTTGATTTTTTATTATAGCATCACCTTATTCTGGTTATCAATTGCTACATTAGGTAGCTTTTTATGCATAACAGACTACGCCAAAGCTCAGGAGCGTAAAAACTAGCCGTTTATTATTGCTCCCAAGTCTAAGGGTCAGCAGAGTGTTTTGTTTTTTTTTTCAGAAGGGTATATTCACATGTTGACACTCAGCTATGGTTTGTGTAGGTATGTCTGTTGGATATGATCATCATGCTCTTACCTGATTGGTAGTGAAGACTTGTATACTGTTGTGAGATGGCCTTAGCTTCTATACCATCTTTATGTTATTACTAATCTTCTAGTTGAATAACTACAGCTTTGTTGATAATATTTAGCAGCATTCCGAGAAAAAGAGTAGAATCACTCAAGCCCTCTGACAGACCACTGTTTATACTGCTTTCTACTAGTGAAAGAGAGAAGGCTGGCCCAGATTCAATGGATGGCCAAAGACTCTCAATAACAGGAGGAGCTGCAAATCACAAGTAAACAGGGAGGTCAATATACAGAACTATTCATATAAATAATCTCCCACACTAAGTTAAAAATATATACAGCCAGTATTTCAATCATTATAATATAACTTCTATATCAATAGTCTCGTCACCATTAAGGTTATTACACTCATTGATTAGCGATATGAGTACTAGTGTTGAATCTGGGGCAGATTCTAACCTCCAGCAAGTCCACTGACATAATTTATTTAACTTATCTGTTCCACAGTTTTCTGATCTGTAACATTAAGAATGCTTATTGTCTTAACTCAGAATGAGTTATGTAAGAATTAAATTAGTTAAGTCACAAAGTATTCAACACTTAGGCTAATATACAGTAAATGTGAGCTACTGCATTATAATGTTGCCCCTTTTACTTATATATATCTTATAATTATTAATGTTATATTATAAATGCCTGCATTATCAATTCATTCAACATCAACTGATATTTAGAAGTATATATGTAATACCTTCTAAATTCAAAACAAAAAAGTAAAAGTGATTTTCTGAGTTAGATTTAAAAACTCAGTTTTGAGTCTACACTCTTAAAAATAGTTAGACATGTTTCCATACCTTTATTACAATGCAGACTCCAAATTTTTCAAAATCATAAAAAATTTTGCAGAAGTACCTAAAGATGCTATAATTTTAGAAAAATATTAAAATATACCTTGGTTCCATGCCAAAATTTTTCAACCATATATAATGAACGGAGAAGATATGTATGACATAGTACCTAGAGTCATAAAACTTTAATTATAATACAGCAATCCCCCCTTATCTGCAGGGGATACATTCAAAAGCTCCCAGTTGATACCTAACACTGTGAATAGTACCCAAGCTTACATACAGCCATAAACCACATAATGATATTTCAGTCAATGATACAGTACATATATAATGTTGGTCACATTAGATTATAATGGAAATAAAAAATTCTTATTGCTTAATGATATCATAGTCATCTTAATATTGTTCTGTAATTCATTAACTTTTCTATGTTTAAATCTATTTAGATACACAAATACAATTGTTTACAGTATTCAGTACAGAAACACTGTACATGTTTATAGTCTAGGAGTAATAAGTTATACCATGTAGCTTATATCTGTATAGCAGGCTATACCATCTAGGTTTGTGTAAGTACACGCTATGATATTCACATTACAAGGAAATCACTTACATCACATTTCTCAGAGCATATCCCTTTTATTAAGAAATAAATGATGGTACTCATTTTTCTATACATACGTACCTATAATATAGTTTAATTTATAAATTAAGCACATTAAAAGATTAACAGTAACGAACAGCAAAATAAAACAATTATACCAATATGTTGTTATAACACATATGAATGTGGGCTTTTCCTCAAAATATTTACTGTACTGTATTCACCTATTTTTTTTATCATGGTTGTCCATTAGTGACTGAAACCATGGAAGGTGAAACTGGATTTAGGAGAATACAATACTATCATTATCACCTGATTTTTAAAAATTTGAATGATTATGCTGAACACAATTTCTTTGTGTAAGAGTAATGATGGAACTTATCTTTTTATAGAATTCTAAAGATGAGCTGTGATTACATACACATGTACACACACAATTATAGTGGATATCTCAGTTCTTGGTGCATGATAAGTATTTATTACTTTGACTATTATCATCTTCATTTTTATCCTAATGTATCCTTTTTTATTCAATGGGATGGGAAAAATTGGAAACAACTGACTTGGTCTTAAATGTTTAAAAACACATAAATCAGAGAGGTTGATCTCATTAGACTTGTAACAAACTGAAAAATCAAAGCATGAAAAAGATGGTTACTGGTATTTCATTGATGAGCTGGGGGATAGTATGTAGTAGAAAAGAATGCAAATATCATGAACATATAAATCATCTCGAATAATAAGTGTATAACCTCATCTTGAGAAAATGTGCCTGCAGCTGAAGATATATTGCAAAATAAGCTTACATTTTCTCTTGTTATTGTTTGCATGATGTTGCCACCTCCAAAATTCATCTAGGAACTTAATCCTTATTGTGGGCCTTTTGGACAATTAAGTCATAAAGGTAGAGCCTTCATGAACAAATAAGCTCCTTTTGGAAGAGCTGGAGGAAACTAGCTTAGGCCTCTTCTTACCTTTCTGCCTTCTGCCATGTGAGGACACAGCGTTCACATTTTCTATTACGGTATGATTTAACAAGAAAGCCCCCACAAGACCTCAAGCACTAGTACATTGATCTTGGACTTCCCGGCCTCCAAAACTGTGAAAACTACATTTTTATTATTTGTAAAACACACAGTCTCAGGTATTTTGTTACAGTAGCACAAACAAACTAAGACAGCTATATTACCTTTAATTATTTTTTTGAAAGAATCTGATCTCAGTTTCAAAGACGGACTCATGACAGGCTTCCTTATCAGGCTTCCTGAAAGTAAAAGAATGTGAGCTGACACATGGAAGCTGCAAACTCAAGATGCAGTAGTGAGCCCAGATTTTTGAAACGAAAAATAGCCAGTATGTAAAAACTGGTTTTCCCACTGACAATGTTAAATATCTCTAGCACCTCTTCAGGAAAATAAAGATACTGATAGATCATTTCTTTTTGTATGTGTATGCAAACATGCATATGAAATTATCTCATTGTTAAGCATTCAGTGCTCAATAAATATCCATCATAAAAATCATGACTATAGCTCTAGATAGGAGAAGTTTCAGTTTCTGGCATTCTTGAAACCCCCACTCCAAACTACTTTATTTCAGTGACTGGCCTCTGCAAATTAATCTTGTCCCCTAAACCTTTGTGCTGATGGCTTACAATTTTCCAGTTTTTTTAGCTGACAGAGACTTTTACATGGCTTCTGTGTTTGTTTCTCCAGTGCTATACAGCAAAGCTAAGTGCCTTACTCACATTTTAGCAAGACAGTCTGTTCAAAGTTCAGTTTCCTCATCTTTATAACAAGGATAAGTTATTGTCTACCTGAAAGTTGGGGATCAACTTCTATCTACTTCTTTGCATGATTCTACAGACAAAATTCCTATGCTGAAGTGCTAACCCAACATGTCTGTATTTGGAGATAGAACTTTTAAAGACATAATTAATGAGGCCACAAGGTGGGACCCTAGTTGAATATGACTGGTGTCCTTATGAGAAGAGGAAGGGACATACAAAGAAAGGGCCATGTGAAGACATAATGATAATGAGTGAAGAAAAGAGTCATTAGGAGAAACTGAATTTGCCAACACTTTAATTTTGGATTTCTAGCCTCAAGAACTGTGACACAATAACTTTCTATTATTTAAGACACTTGATCTGTGGTATTTTGTTGTTGCAGCCCTAGCAGACTAATACAGATGAGTATGAGAGTCAAAGAGGTAGAGGTAGACTTCTGGTCTCAAAATGGCAGCATAGAAGCAAACTGGCTTTAATCTCCCAACAGGAAACCAAAAACACACAAACAGCACTAAGATTTAAAAAAAGAGAGAGATGCAAACTCTAAACACACAACTCCCTTCCTAGCCTCAGTCTGCCTGGCATCGAGTGTTTTAGAAAAATCTCTCCTCTACTCTCAGTTTTTGCACTGGAAAAAGTGAGACTGAAGTGGTCAACCAGCCTCATTACCACCTTGGGTGTCCTATAAGACTTATCCTTGCCTTAATCCTTGAGTACTATAATGACTTCCTGAAGAAATAAATTACTATGATGACAGGCAGAGACAAAGTTATAAGTGGGACTACAACCTCAGCCCTGGAAACTCTGCTTTATAACTCAGCCAAAGGAGATGTTAAATAAGACTGTTCAACAGCACCATGCTGTATGAGGTATATTCCACAGGTACCCTGGACATGAACCTCTAGCCAACCTTTTCACACTGCCAGGATAATCCCTTTGGGATATTCTCCATTAGTACAGGCAGTACTCCAAATACTTACTAGCACCAAGATGAAGTACCAAACAAAACCTGAGAGAATTCAGAACTGTCTCACAAACAATGCCAAAGGGAGTTCTTAAATCTGAAGGAAAAAACACTAATATCCCAAAATATAACTTTTCAAAGTATATAACCCACTGGTAAAACTAACTACATGAGCAAACCCAGAATACTCTATTACTGTAATAGTGGTATGCAACCCACTCATAACTTTAGTATAAAACCCAAACGACAAAACTACAAAAACAGCAATAGCTACAGCAAATTGTAAAGATATAGGTAATATAAAAATGTAAACTGAAACAGCTAAAAGTGAGAATGTGGGAGGAATGAAGTTGAAGAATAGAACTTTTTGTGAGAATTTTTGCCTTTGTTTCTATCTTCTATTTATGATCTAAAATGTCATATCTTTAAAATAACTTGCTATACCTATAACATTTTCTTGTAAATTTAATGTTAGTGACAGCAGAAAAACCTATAATAGATTCACTAAAAATAAAAAGCAACAAATTCAAATATACTAGCAGAAAAAAATCACGTAGCCACAAAGGAAGACAGTTAGAAAGGAACAAAGAAAGAGAAGTCTCAAAACAACTATAAAACAAGCAATAAAATGGCAGTAGTAGTCCTAAATTATTAGTATTACCACTGAAATTAAATGATCTCAATTCTCCAATTAAAAGGCAGAGTGGCTGAATGGATAAAGAAACACGACCCTACTACATACTGCCTTTAAGAAACCTACTCTACCTATAAAAAGACACATAGACTAGAAGTAAAGAAATAGAAAATGATATTATGTGCAAAGGGAAACAAACAAAAAAGGGTAGCTATACTTATGTCAGATAAAATAGACTACAAATTTAAGATTGTTAAAAGACACAAAGATCACTCTGTAATAATGAGTTAATTCGGAAAGATGATATAGCAATTATAAATATCTGTGCTCTCTACACTTGAGTTCCAATGTATAAAAAGCAAACATTAACAGAAATAAACATAGAGATAGACTAAAATACAATAATTGTAGGGAACTTTAATTTCTCACTCTTGGCAATGGAGAGATCATCCAGATAGTAAATCAACAAAATACATTGGCATAACTGACACAGTACATCACCCAACTGCTGCAGAATACACATTCTTTTCATCTGCATATGGAACATTCTCTAGAATAGGTTACATGTTAGGTCACAAAACAAATCTCAACAAATTCAAAACGTTGAAATCATAACAGATATTTTCTCAGACCACAATGGAATAAAACTAAAGATCAATAATAAGAGAAAACTCAAAAACTATACAAACACATGAAAATTAAACAACAAGCTTCTGAACAATGAGTCAATAAAGAAACAGAGAAACAAATATGAAAAATATTTTAAACAAATGAAAATGAAACAGAAAAAAAATTTAGACACAGCAAAAGCAGCCCTAAGAAGAAAGTTTATTGCAATAAATGCCTACATCAAAAAGGCAAAAAGCCTTCAAATATCCTAACAATGCACCTCAAAGAACTAGAAAAGTAAAAACTGAACAAACTCAAATTGGTAGACATAAAAACTATATATCAGAGCAGAAATAAACATAACTGAGACTTTAAAAAAATACAGTAGACCAACCAAACAGCTACTGCTAAACAAAATAACAAAACTTTAGCAAAACTAAAAAATAAATAACAGAAAAGAACACATTAAACAAAATCAGAACTGAAACCAGAGGCATAAGAAGTGATATTACTTAAATACAATGAAGCAGTAGAGAGCACTAAAAACAGCTACACAATAATAAATAGAAAAAAAAGCTAAAAATATGGATAAGTTCTGGGAAACATATATGCTACCAAAGTTAAACCATGCAAAAATAAAAAATAACAAAATAAAACTCAACAAATCAATAGCAAGTAAGAGAGCAAAACAATGAAAATTTCCCATTAAAAGTTCAAGACCTGATAGCTTCAGCACTTAATTCAACAAGACAATAAGGAAATGTTATTACCAAGAATACTCAAACTATTCCAAAAAAAACTGAGAATAAGAGAATACTTCTAAACTCACCCTCATACCAAAACCAGACAAGAACACAATAAAAAAGAAACTATAGGCCCATACTACTGAAAAACATAGATACAGAAATTCTCAACAAAATACTTGCAAACAAAATTCAACAATACATTCAATAGTTTATTCTTAACAATTGAGATTCATCTCAAGGATGCAAGGATGGTTCAAAATATGAAAATCAATAATTATGATACATCACATTAACAGAATGAATAACAAAAATAATATGATTATTACAAAAATTGCTGAGAAAGTATTCAATGAAACTCAACATCACTTTATGATGATCATTCTCAACAAAATGGGTATAGAAAAAAAAACACTCCTCAAAATAATAAAGACCATATAAGACAAAATAACAGTTAACATTCTTCTGAACAGAGAAAAATTGAAGGCCTTTCCTCTAAGGATTGGGACAAAATAAAGATGTTCACTTCCACCAAACGTATTAAACATAATACTGGAATTCCTGGCCAGAGCAAGTAGGCAAAAACAAAACAAAACAAAACAAAAAAAGTAAATAGCATAAACAATGGAAAAGAAGAAATCAAATTAACATTTTTGGAGGTTTCTTATACCTAGAAAAACCAAAAGATACCACAAAAAACTGTTAGAACTGGTAAACAAATCCAGTAAAGTTTCAGGATACAAAATCTACTTGCAATAATCAATAATATTTGTATTATTCATCAAGGGACAATCTAAAGAAAAATAATTTAAAAACCCATTTACAATAAGCTACAAAAATTATAAATTACCTAAGAATCAAACTAACAACAACACAAATAAAAACTATAATACTCTGATAAAAAAATATTTGAAGAGGACACAAAAAAAGGAATATATTCCATATCCGTGGATGGCAATAATATTGTTAAAATAGCAATACTGCATAAAGTAACTTACAGATTAATGTAATCCCTTTAAAACACCAATTAATTTTTTCACACCGATAGAAAAAATTCTTAAAGTGTATATGGAACCACAAAAACCCCTTAATAGCCAAAGCAATCCTGAGCAAAAAGAACAAAGCTGCAAGCATCACACTACCTAACTTAAAAATGTACTGCAAAGCTATAGAAACTAAAATGGCTTAATAATGGGGAAAGATTCAAGATGGCCACCAGAGATTAGACAACTTACTCTCCTCTTGATAAGTGGAACAGAGAGGATGGACCCAGCCACCTGTAAACTCTGGCAGCTTGAACAGTTTTGAATGGAAGCAGCACTCTGCATCCTGCAGATGACTCTTGGACTGCATAGAGACCAAGGAGGAGAGAGTCTGGGTAGCTGATGTTGGAACCAGAGGACCCCATCCCTGCTGAGCACCAAGCTTACATAAGATGTGCAGCCCTGCTTTATGTGCGAGTGGAAGTAAGTGCTCCAAACAGGATCTGGGTTGGTTCCCCTCCTCCCAGCCATGTGTGGATCATTGGTCTCATGTGAGAGGAGACCTGGTTAGAGCACAGTAACATGCAGCTAGAGCCCACATGGAATTGAGAACACACGTGCTCTGAACAACTATGCCAGTCAGCCTCCAAGAGTGCATTCCCTGCTGGTTGTGCCTGGTGGCCAGCTCCTATGTCAGGAATGCTTACCTGCCTGTCACACTCACTTGGTGCCTATTGCTAGCATCTGGAGGCCAGCCTCCCTCCCCAGACCAGGAAAGTATTCCTGCCACCTCATGTCCAAAGAGTAGGTCCCTCAATGATGAAGAATCTGCATTTTTTAGTGTTGAGCAAACACTTTGATGGCAGAGAGGGAGATATAAAAGGAACATAAAGGAAATGTTTCCCAGAGGGAATGATTTTGGGCTGCAAAATGTAAAATTTGCTGAAATTCCTGCAATGCTCCGAGCTGCCAGGGGGGCCTGTTTCCCCACCTGATCCCCACATAGAGTTTACAATTTGGGTCAGAAAGCAATCTGGCCTGTCTGACCATGAGAAAAACTCTGCAACATCACTTTGAGTTTGGAGCACTGCTAAGCAAGAGTGGCACAGCAGAAGTGAATGCCCCCCCCCCACCATGTGAAGTATTTTGAATGACAGAAAAAGCCCTAGGACAACAAGACCATATCTAGTTACAAAACAACAAAACTAAAGAATAACAATAAAAAAAGAAGAGTTTCTCCTCACAGATGAGGAGGAATCAAGGGAAAAACATCAGTAATCCTCAAAACTACAAAGAAACATCACCTACAAAAGTAGCTTCCAGTCCCCTAAACAATGGAAGCCACCAAGAAAACCTGCACCTGATGACAGACACAAAATTCTAACTTGGTTGGCAAAACAGTTAAGGAAAACCATAAGAAATTGGAAGCAAATATCACCCAGGCAACAAAAGTTGTGCAGGAAGTAAAAGTTGAGCTGACCAACATGAGAAAGGCTTATTCTGAAGTCCTGGAAATGAATTCCTCCCGGAATTTCAAAGCACAGTAACAGACCTAAGGGACAGAATCAGTCAGGCAGAGGAAATAATTTCAGAACCTGAAGTCAAAAACAAGAAGAAAAGGCTAAAAAAGAATAAGCAAAACCCACAAAAAGCATAGATTACATAAAGAATTCTAATTTACATTTGATTTGAATCCCCAAAACAGAATGGGAAACTGGGAGCATCCTATAACAAGCCTTTCATGAGGTTGTCCAGGAAATTGTCCATATCTCACTAGAGAGGTGACCACTCAAGCATAAGAGATTCAGAGAAAATCTTCAAGGTATTACATGAGAAGACATCTCCCAGACACATAGAAATCTGCCTCCACAAAGTAAGCATAAAAGGAAAAAAAAAAAAACAAACTAAAAACAGCTAGAGAGAAGGGTCAAACTACACACCAGGGAGGATCAATCATAAGGCAGAAGACTTCTCAGCAGAAACCCTACAAGCCAGAAGGAACTGGAGTCCCATCTTTAATATTCTCAACAATAAGTAATTCTAACCAAGAATTTCCTCCTTGCCAAGATAAGCTTCATCAGTGGTGAAGAATGAAAATCCTTCCCAGACATCCAATCCCCAAGAGAATACACCACCTTCAGACTAGCTCTCTAGGAGATGCTTAAGAAAGTTTTGAGTTCAAAATGAAAGAACAGTTACACTCAATGCAAAATCACAAGCAAGCCCCGAGTTAACAGAGCATACAGATCACCCACAAAATCTAAAATTTATATATAATAAAAAGGAAGCAAAGATACCTTTTAAGAGACTTGTGAAAGAGGTAAACCTTCACATATCAATAATTAACTTGAATGTTAATGAACTGAATGTGCCACTAAAAAGGCATAGAGTAGCAAACTGGATAAAAATATGTGATCTAACATTCTGCTGCCTCTGGAAAAGTCATTTCACTGCAAAGAACACCCACAGGCTCAAGGTAAAGCCTGGAAAATCAGATTCCAAGCAAATAGAAAACAAAGAAGAGTAGGGTAGCTAGTCTTAGACCAGACAAAACAAACTCTCTCTTATAGTAATAAGAGACTTATAGTAATAAGAGACTATCTCCATCAGCAAGAAATATCCATCTTAAATATATATACATCCAACACATGAGCACCCAGTTTTAGAAAAAAAAATTGCTACATAAACTAAGTGGACATTGACACTCATAAAATCATAGTCAGAAACTTTAATACCCAATTATCAACCCAGACAGATCATAGAGACAAAAAGAAAGAGACTCAGAAGTTTAACTTGACTCCTGACCAAATGGATCCAATAGATATGTAAAGAACACTTCACTCAAAAACTACAGAGTATACATTCTACTCATTAGCACATGAGACACATCCCAGGATTGATCACGATCTCAGCGTAAATCAAGTGTGAACAAATTCAAAAAAGTTGAACTAATACCAAGCGTCTTCTCAGATAAAAGTAGAATAAAAATAAATATCACCAATAACAAGATCCCCCAAAACACACAAGGACATGAAAATTAAACTACATGCTGCAGAATGATTTTTGGATCAACACAGAATTCAAGACTGAAATAAAAAGGTTTCTCAAACAAAAATCAAAAAACAAAGATAATCTTGTCAAAACCTCTGGGGTGTCACAAAAAGCAGAACTGTGAGAAAAAAATTCATAACACTGCATGTTTATTTCAATAAAATAGAAAGATCACAAATAAACAGCTTAAAATCATACATAAGAAAGCTGGAAAGGTAAGAGAAATAAACTCCTAAATTCAGTAAAAAATCCGGATTACTAAAAACAGTAACAATTGCAGAATATAGATGACAAAATATCATAGAAAGAATCAACACAACAAAAAGCTGAGTTGGTTCTTTAAAAGGATAAATAAGATTGTCAGAAGACCTCTGGCCAGATTAATAAGAGAGAGAGAGAGAGAGAGAGAGAGAGAGAGAAAGACTGAAAAAAACACAATTAAAAATGAAGAAGGCAATGTCACAACTGACCCTGAAGAAATTCAAAAGATTATCAGAGATTACTATGAACATCTGTATGCAAATAAACTAGAAAACCTAGAGGAAATGGAAGATTTCCTGGCATCACACAACCTCCCAGGATTGATAAGAAATGAAATTCTAAGCAGATAAACAACAATCCAGAAAATCAAGTCTGTTATATATAATATCCCCACCAAAAAAGCCCTGGATCAGATAGCTTCTCAGCTGAATTCTACGAGACATACAAGGAAGAGATGATACCAATCTTACTGAAAGTATTCCAGGCAATTGAGAAGGAAGGAATTCTCCCTAGCTCATTATATGTTGCTAATATCATCCTGATGCCCAAAGTTGGCAAATACGAAACAAGAAAATAGAATTATAAGCCAATATGCCAGACGAAAATAGACTCAAACATTCTCAACAAGATTCTAGCAAACTATATCCAACATCACATAGCAAAGATCATCTACCACAGCCAGGCAAGCTTTATTACCAGGATGCAGGGCTGCTTCAACATTCTCATAAACATAATTCAATACATTAACAGGTATAATATCAGGAATCACATGATTGTCTCAATAGACACAGAAAAAGCATTTAATAAAACTCAGCATCCCTTTTTGATAAAAAAAAAAAAAAACCTTTGAACATCTAGCCATCAAAAGAATATTTCTCAAAACAGTAAGAGTCATCTACAACAAACCTTTAGTCAACATTATGCTTTATGGGCAGAAGCTGGAAGCATTCCCTCTAAGAACTGTAACAAGACAAGGATGCCCATTCTCACACCTCCTAGTCAACATAGGTTCTTCAATGAGAACTACAAAACACTGCTCAAATAATCAAGGAAGATACAAACAAACAGAAAAACATCCCATGCTCTTGGATTGAAAGAATCAATATTTTCAAGATGTTCATCCTATCCAAGGCAATCTACAGATTCAATGCAATACCCACTAAAATTGCCAACATCATTTATCACAGACCTAGAAGAGGCAATACAAAAATTCATATGAAAGCAAAAAAGAGCAGATAGCCAAAGTGATCTTCAGCAAAAGGAACAAAGCTGGAATTACCACATTTCCAGACTTCAAACTACATTACAAGTGAACAGTAACCAAGATGGTACGGTATCGGTACAGGAATAGACAAATTACCCAATGGAACAGGACAGAGAATCCAGAAATAAAAACACAGTCCCCCAACCAACTAATCTTTGACTAAGCCATCAAATAACATCATTAACAAACATTGGGAAGATAAAATCATTTTTGGCAAATGGTACTGAGAAAACTGTCTAGCCACAAGAAGAAGAATAAAAGCCCTCCCTATCATTATATACAAAAAAACAACTCAAAATGGTTCAAGTACTTATATGTAAAACCTCAAACTATAGTAATCGAACGAGTGATCTATCACAGAAACAAAGAACAGAGTACCACATGTTCTCACTCATAAGTGAACCCTGAACATTTACCTTAATACTATAAGAAAGGAATTGGCAGTAGCAGGATGCTGCCAGGGTATGTGTGTGGGGCACACTATCAATAAGGGTATCTGATCTCAAACCAGGGAAGGGGGGGGGCAAAAGAAGAAGGCCCAAACTTTACCTGTATGATGACCACTTGTATACATAATCCTGAATTATACCCCACATCTTTAAAATAAAATAAAAATATAATGTAGGTAACTCCCTATTGAACATCAGAGTAGTCAAGAATTCATGAACAAGTTCTCAAAAGCAAATGCAACAAAAGCTAAGATAGATAGGTGGGACCTTATCAAACAAAATCTTCTTCACAGCAAATGTAATCATCAAGAGAGTAAAGAGACAACCCATGGAATGGGGAGAAAAAACATTTGCTAGCTATGCATCTGACAAAGTCCCAATATCTAGGATCTACAAGGAACTCATGGATTGAAAGAAAAAAAACATTAAAAAGTAAGCAAAGGGCATGAACAGATACTTCTCAAAGGAAGACATACAAGCAGCCAAAAACCACATGAAAAAATGTTCAGCTTCACAAACCATCAGAGAAATGCAAATCTACAATGAGATACCACCTCACACTGGTAAGGATTACTATCATAAATAAGTCAAAAAACAACAGGTGCTGGCACAGCTGTGGGGAAAAGGGGATCCTTCTACACTGTTGGTGGGAACGTAAGCTAGTTCAACTTCTACGAAAAGCAGTGTGAGGATTTCTCAAATAACTAAAAATTGGGCTTTCATAAAATCCAGCAACCCCTCTCCTGGGAATATATAAAGAGGAACATGTATTACTCTACCAAAAAAAAAAAAAAAAAAAATACACCTGTACACACATATTTACTCTAACACTACTCACAATAGCAAAAACATAAAACCAATCCAGATGTCCATTGAAAGTGGACTATATAAAGAAAATGTGGTACATATACATGATGGAATATTATGCAGTGAAAAAGAGCAAAATCATGAATACAACCTACTTATGTAGCAAACCCTCACTTATACCCCACAACTCTAAAATAAAAAATAAAACAGCATAGTACTAGCAGAAAAACAGACACATAGGCCAATCGAACAAAATAGAAAACCCAAATATAAATCTATACATTTAAAGCCAACTCATTTTTGGCTAAGAATGCAAGCATACACAATGGAATAAATGGTGCTGAATAAACTGAATAATTATATACAGAATAATAAAACTAGACCCCTATACTCACCATGCACAAAAATTAAATCAAAACGAATTAAAGACTTAAATCTAAGATCTGAAACTACTAGAAAAAAATTAAGGGATATGCTTTAGGACATTGCTGTAAACAAAGATTTGTATGTAAAACCTCAAAAGCAGTGGTAACCCAGACAGAAATACACAAATGACATTATTAAGTTAAAATGTTTCTGTGCATCAAAGGAATTAGGCAACAAAGTGAAGAGAAAAGCCACAGAATGGGAAAAAAATATTTGACAACTATTCATCTAACAATGGATTAATAGCTAGAATATATAAGGAGCTTAGACAATTCAATATCAAAACAAACAAAAACCCACAAATAATCCAATAAAAAAATGGGAAAAAATCTGAAGACACATTTCTCAAAAGAAGGCACACAAATGGCCAATAGGTATATAACAAAATGCTCAATACCAGCAATCATCAGAGAAATGCAAATCAAAACCATGGTGAGATATCTTACCTCAGTTAAAAGGGATTTTATCAAACAGGGCATAACAGATGCTGGAAAGGATGTGGAGAAAGAGGAAACTCTGTACAGCTTTTGTTTTTTGTTTTTGTTTTTTTTTCATTTTACTGAAGGTGAAAATGAAAATTAGCACAGTCACTATGGAGTTTCCTCAAAAAACTAAATATAGAACTACCTCATGATCCAGCAATTCTACCCCTGGGTGTATATACAAAAAGAAGAAAATCAATATATCAAAGAGTTATCTGCATTCCCATGTTTATTGAAGCATTATTCACAATACTCAAAAGAGGGACTCAGCCTAAGTGTCCATCAGTGGATGAGTGGATAAATAAAATGTGGTAAAAGTACACAATGGAATATTATTCAGCCATAAGGAAGACTGAAAATCTGTCATTTGAAGCAGCGTTAATGAAACTGGCGATCATTATGTTTAGTAAAATAAGCCAAGCACAGAGAAACAAATGTTGCATGTTCTCATTAATATGTGGGAGGAAAAAATTGGAACTCATGAAGATGGCAAATAGATTGGTGGTTAAAAGAGATTAGGAATGATAATGGGGAAGGGAGGATATTGAGGGAAAAGTAATATTAATGCATTTTTTACCACTGGATTTGATACTTAAAAACGATAAAGATGTTAGATTTTACGTGTATATTTTACCTATAAAATTTTATTAAAAAATTAAAGAGGTAAATTCATATATAGTCATTATGCCTGACACAATACAACCCATTGATGTCATGCATAGCATTTTTACATTAATAAATGGTTAGAAATATGCAATCCACCAAAAACTAATGTTCTACATAGATATTTTGTGGGGGAAGATGGACAAATAAATTATGAGCATAGATATGCAAAGATCCAATAATTATATTCAAGAAGACAGTTAAAATAGGCCATATATGAGAATCTAAGAAATTTAGTATATTAAAGTATGAAGACAACATGAGGAGGAAGATTATTCTCATGGCCTTGCAAGCTTATGTAACATAGATTAATTATTTGAGGTTTATTTTCATCTTTAAACTTAAGATAAATATTCCATGCCCACTGCTCTTTATGTTATTTTATCACTTACTCAGGATTTAAAAAAAAAATTCTTTAAGGTGTTTACGAAGGTTAGGAGTATTTATAATCCTGGAGATAGTCCCAAATCTTTACAAGTGAAAGATACGTTCTCACCATCTTACATTTATGAACTCAATCTAGTGTGAAAGTTAGGGCAAGACCCATCTCCAGAAGGATACTATCTGATAGCATTAGAGATTCAGAATAGATCAAGAACCCAGCCACAGCTGGTAAGAACAGAGTCACCACAGGCAAACTCCTCATTAATGCTGGTTGTAATCACAGCACTTTTAACAGGCCAGAAGAGGAGACTAAAAACATAATGTAAAAATGATGCCAATATCATTGACCTCCTGAGGAAGGGAAATAGAGTTGGCATCCCACTACATACAGTGAAGCCAGTCTTGCACCAAACACCCAGGGGCGAGTAAAAAACGCTGTGCTTAAGCCATTTTCTATGCACTATTTCAGAGATCCCTTTACCATTCTCTCTGACACTCCCCTCACCAACTGTTCCTACCAAATTTAAGAGCTTTAGGGAGACAATGTAATAAGGGGAAACAAATATATCTGTATTTCTGAAGGTGTGTTAAACTCTTAGCTCTTTCACTGAACAAATGCAGTTTAACTTGAGTAATTTGAAAATTTAATCTCAATTTCTTCATCTTTAATTTTCTCATTAGGTTACCTTAAGAATTAAGTAAAGGTTTCAGTTCCTTTTTTCTAAGATTTAATAATTTAAACGTTTAAGTTATTTTTCAATTGCTTCAAAATTTAGATTATTCTAGATTTTATTTTAAAACCTTATGAAGGTTCAGATTGACAACTCCAAATCTGTAGAATAGTTGTTGGTATGTATCAGTATCTATTGTGTGTGCACATTCCACATCTCTCTTCAGACACGTGGCTGCATTTTTCCCTTTGCAGGCAACCCAAAGCACTTTCCAGAAAGGGCCTTCCATCCCACATTATAAACCAATGAAACATGCATTTTAATGTGGCATGGTAACACTCTCCAAAATTAATTTCTGACACCAGCAATAACTGAGGTGTAGATTCCTGTTAACAATCTATGCCTTGGCAGATTTTTGTCAATCCATTAATAATGTGTGTAATTGATAGCAACAGAGAGAGGCCACTGCTATTAATTCACTGCTGATTACTGATGATTATTAAGGATGATGGTAGTGGGCTTTTCTTTCTGTCAGTCGAATTGTGGTTTTTCAAAATTAGTTGCAGTAGATAAGGAAAAGAACATAATATTAAGTTCTAAAAACTGATTCATATTTAAATTAAGCATTCTTTATTATTTGCTCTCCATTAGGCAATAGACTATAGTTTGTGTGTATTATCTCCTTTAATCTTTGCGGTGGCAATATGAAACATGTTTCACTATCCTGCATTTCAGTGGTTCCTATGGATCAGAGCATAAATAATACCTATGATTCGAAGGTATTCCAGAGACCTTTGAAAAATATAGTGCAAGCCGGACTCGGTGGCTCAGCCTGTAATCCCAGCGCTTTGGGAGGCGGAGGTGAGTGGATTGCCTGAGCCCGCGGGTTTGAGACCCACTTGGGCAACTTGGTGAGCCCTCATCTCTACAATAAATCAAAAATTAGCTGGGCGTGGTAGCGCGCCCGTAGCTCCAGCTATTTGGAAGGCTGAGGCGGAAGGATCGCCGGAGCCCAGCAGGTCGAGGCTGCAGTGGCCGGGAGCGGTCCCTGCACTCCAGTCTGGGTGACAAGAGTGAGACTCCAACCAAAAAAAAAAAAAAAGAAAGAAAGAAAAATATAGTGCTAAATTATTATTTACTGCCCAAGGTAAAATAGATAGATACATTAGAAACAGTATTGTTTACCCAGTAGTCCTCAATCAGAAAACTCCACAACTTCTTTGTTGATGGCAAGCAGAACATTAAGCAGTAAAGGAAAAAAAAAAAGATATTTTCACAGCCTCTTTTGAAGTAAGTTATAATCACAAACCTATTAAAACGCTTTTTAGAAATTTTGGTGTAAAGAAAACTTTCTAATGACATTTAATCCAAATTTTCCCAAACTTAATAGACCAAGAAACACCATTTTCAAATAACACCGATAAACATCTCATGAAACAGAGATTCTTCATTTCATCACTCTTTGGAAAATGGTTTTCTCAACCCATGAGATGACAAGAAATAAAATCATACCAAGGTGAAAAAAATAAAAACATCCTATTACAAATCAGAATACGCAAAACATACAAAATTTTCACTGTGACAAGTTTTACATATCATGAACCTTAATAGTAATAATAATAATAATAATTATTATTATTATTATTATTATTATTATTATAAAATTATCTTGCTTAGGAAATATTCAGGGCACAAAATTTCTTTTCAGACCAAATTCCTCTCTGTTCTAGGAGGTAGTAGAGAAAAATGGCTAAGGAAATGGGGTTCCACAGTCAGATGGCTTTACGAAAATTACAGGGCCTTTCTAAGTTTCATTTTCTTCTTTTTATTCCACTTTACTTTTTCTCTTTTTAATCAAAATTAGAGCTTTTAGTAGTTCCAATTCATTGAATTACTGAGAAAATTAAATGAGGACAAAACAATTCTTGATACATACCAAGCTTCCAACAGGATTTGGCTCTAATCATTATTCATCATCATCAGTGATCCCAAGTTATAACAGAAACATGAAGACCAGAGAGAAGGATCTAAATAGAGTGAAATGGGGAATAAAGAGCCTTGTCATTTTCTTCATAAGGTAATGCCATAAGAAACAAACACACACATGTATTTTATAAAACAAGCTAATTAGTTTATTTAGGGAAAATAAAGAAGACAAGGAGATAAATAAGGAATCGACTGGGGAATGAAAACAGGCCAGGCAGGAATAAGAACTTGGATTACATTTTTAACAGCCTAAAATAGAAAGGAAATGTTGAGACTGATGTATTGCAGTCCTGTTTTCTTCTTTGACAAAAATAAAATTCCTTAAGATTCCAGGACAAAGACTGACCATCAAATTCATTCATATATATATATTTTTTCTTTTATAAAAAGCAATCTCACTGATATGCTTATAAAAGTATATATGCATTGTAGTGACTGTTGTGAAACTGCCAGACTCTTGTGGCCTCTAGTACTTCCATTTGCATGCTAATGAAACCAGAGGCCAGATGCCACTAATTACAACCCAGTCACTCTGTCCAACACCCCACAACCAACTGCTAGTGAATGGATCTCGTCATTCCATTATGCAAATTATACTTCGGAAGAACAGAAATAAATTCTAAATAGTGGCAACCACAGCCATATATTGGCAGGAGGTAAATTAATAAATATATTCAAGAAATGGAAATTAAAAATTATTATTCAACCCTAGATTAATCATGGCTGAATAAATATTGGAACAGCACAACTTTTTTTTAATTAGTGTCCTGAATAATGGAGTAAAATTTCCAGTAACTTACTAAAGTACAGTAAATTGTATTTCCAAAAATCATAAATCAGATTGCTGAAGGGTTAAGTTTTCTTAACATACTCAAATTGTTTGTTTCCTAGTTAAAGAAAAAAAAAGAAACAAACAAAACCTTTTTTTTTTCTTTTTGGTCTGAGTTATAAATTTATGTTAAATCAAAATTAAAATGAAGTTAGGGAAAATCTTTGCCAGGCAGGAAAAATCTGAGTCAATGTCCTACACCCAGCTCAAGGAGATATATAAAGCCTATTTCTGGAAATATCTACTTAAACTGTTAATGAGCTTTATTTCCTTGTCAGCATGACTCAGGGCTTTGCAGCCAATCATCTATGATCTAAGAAACCCGCTCCTTCTGAAAGGACAGATACTGTAAAATAACCAATGAGCATAAAGCTTTATGAACTTTCTGTTTTCTACTTTATGAACCTTATTGTAAACTTCATGAGAAAAGCTACTTGCCATTGTTTGTTCCGAAGTCCTCCTGTTCTGGAATAGTGTACTCTCACTCAATAAAATATTCAAATTAAGTAAAACTTTCTGAATTTTCATTTGACAGTTGTTATATCTAAATTGCATGTCTATATCAAAATACCTAGTTAATAAAGTGGGAAAAAATCAGATCAATATATGTGTTCTTAATGGTTTTTGATATCATTTTTTAAAAGACTATCATACTGCTATTGAGTGTAACGCCTATATGACTAAGCTTAATTTCTACACAGACCTAACTCTATTTATCTCTAAGAAACAGAAAGACCTGTGAACAAAAATTCCTGTTCTGACCAGACTAGCTAAACTGGTGAGATCCAAGATGACAGCTCAGTCCACTATAACCAGGTTATAATATGCTGTTCACACAAATGACACACCCCTCTTCAGCCAGGACAGGAAACACAGGAATAAAAAAAGGAGAGAGAAGGAGCATGATCCAAATTCAGAGAAATCGCCACCCATTCTCAGAAAAAACATGAATAATCTTACTCTTGCATTAAAGAAACCCTATATTTTAACTCCCTCACCTCCTACCTGATAAGAAGTTGATCTGCAAACAAAGTTTGTGATTCTCTATTTTATGGCCATAGAATTAAAGCCTGCCTTGTTTGAGCCCCACTTTCAGTTTTGTATATTGGCTTTGGACACCAATCAGAAAAGAGTTCCATTTGGGGAATGCAAAGCTGCCTTTTAGGTTACAATATTATGGCATGAAATTTTTTCTAAAAAGTAAATATCATTAGGAAAGCAATTTTTAGAATTCAAAGAAGATGAGTTTGGAGATCAAACATTTATATTTAGATTATATATAAATCGTTACTTGAGTAAGTTACTTCAATTCTCCAAACTTAAATTCTGTCCTCTTTTAAATAAAAATACCAACATCTTTTCATAGGTTCATTGTGTTAACTAATGAGATAATGTATTGACAATTTCTAGCCCTGTGTTTGTCACATAATAGGTGATCAAGAAATAGTACCTACTATTTTCTATTGCATATTCACAAGTATTTTTAGACCTTCCTCCTGAATAAGCTGTGTGTCACTTTACATACTTGAGCCTCTGTTTTTTTTTTTTTTATTCTGTCAAATAAAAGCTTTGAACTCAATGGTGTCTAAGAGCCCCTCTTGCTCTTGATATTTAGAATTACATGGAGTAAGTGAGGAGAAAGTCAAGGAGTACTTGAAATCAAGACCATTCAAAACACACGTTTTCTGCAAAGTGACTTGCCTGGAAGTGCATTGAACAGAGCAGCCAGTTGTTAAGTTTAGGAAATCATCCTCCCTGAAGATTGCCTTAGGAGGGATATGTGAGCAGAGATCAGTTCTCCCTAAGGCAATGTCGGTATCATGGCATCATTTTGCATGAAAATCACAGTGAGAGTTTAAAATATACTTTCCACATCTCTATTAGCAGCTTGTTCCTCTCATGGACCATTTCACAAATTCTCAATTGATTGGATTCCTCACTTTGTGACCATATACATCCTGTTTTTCTAGCAGTTTCTGATGGTTTGCACTCTAATCCATAATTAAGGCAATTTGTTACATGTTTAACTAGCTGTGATGAACAGAATATATATTATGGCATTTAACTTTTACATTAATTCACAAATTAAGGTTTGACCAAGTATTATGATTATATTCTCAGAGAACCTTCCCCTTGAGCCCTCAACCTACCATACCTTTAGCAGAACTAAGATAATTGTTTCTCACAGAGGTTCCTTTAAAACAGTTGAAACTAGTTATAGAAAGTTGAAGGCAATTCCCTGTCCCTGGCAAGATCAGTAGATGACATTTAGTCTTTGTGTAGGATTAGGTGATTCATGTGTTAAACCTCAACCATATGCCTTGCCTTATGCCAGCTGTCTCATTTAATCTTCACAAAATACCCAGCACATAGTAGGCACTCAACAAGTACAAACTGAACAAACAACTCAGTGAAGCATGCAGATGATCTCTTTTCAGATATGAGAAACAGGACTCAGTGATACTGAATAACAACCGAAGACCATATGGTCCCCAAGTAGGAGAGTTGGGATCTAAACCCAGATTTTTTTAATTTCGATTCCTATATAATTTACAAGAATATTATATAAACTCTGCTATATCCAAACTTCTTTTGTTCCTTATTCTTTTTCACTTTAAATAATCTTTGATATGTCAGTGACTAGCGAATGAGTGTAAGTGTTTTTCAGAGCCTTTTAATTTGAGAATAATTTGCTTAAGGCATAAGTCAATGACTCAACACAAGGAAAGTTAAAACAGACAAACTGAAATCGTACACAATAGCAGCTAAAATAGACATTAAGCAATGATTCACAAGAAGTATTTATTTAAGTCTAATAAGGAGGCTTTTTAAATGTAGACTTACTGTGGAAGTTAGTATTTCCACCACCAAAGGCGATCTAAATAAAAAGGTTCCAGTTCACTACACTTGGACAGAGTGATGCATACAGTTGGAGGAAAAAGCAGACTAGTTAAAGATTACAGCAGCCCCAAAATGAAAGTAGACAGAAAACTGCAAGACCCCACAGAAGTAAGCCTTTCCCTTAGAAATAAATGCTTGATAGTATTTTCCAAAGTATATTATAGTAAGATGGAGTATCCTTAAACAATTGCCCCCCCCCAAAAGAAGCTTTCAAAAAAAGCTTTCAAAGTAAAAACTGAAAAGTGTTTAAAAGAAAACAGACTTTGGAAATAATGGATCTTGATATTATACTAGCTTCACTTTTAGGAGTGATATGGGCTTGACCAAATTATTTAATTTCTCTGAGTCTGTTTTTTTTTGCACAAAAAAATGGAAATGATAATACCTAACTCACAGAGTTATTCTGAATACTAAATGAGATATTGAACTTTTGTCATGTGCCTAAACCATGAATAATATACACTAAATATTGACTGTTATTTATAGCCTTAGTAACAGCTTGAGCAAACACTAGAAATTTTATGCAAATAACTGTTTTTTGTACAAAATCTTATTAGTACACAAGATAATTAGTAGAAAGAAGAAAAAGAAAAAAGCAAGGAGAACCACAGTAATTTTTATTTGTTTGTTTGGTCATCTTGAGTGAAGCTGGGTCCTCTTAAAGCACGTGAGATAATTATCAGTCATAATGTCAGCAGATTTTTAGATAAAAGTAGAAATACAACTGTCATTAAGTAAAATTGGTATATTGTCAGGGATGTTTTCACAGGGGCCCTTAAAAAGTCATAAATTCAAAATGGAAACAAGGTGCAAATGCTGACTGAGTATATTCTATGTACACAAGAAAACTGGGCATATATCTCAGTTCCACCTCTATGATTCCACAGCTTTGTAATCTACCACTAAATTACTTAGACAATTTTGAGACTCAATCTCATGATCTGTAAAATCAGAGTAATATGATGCCTACCTCATATGATCGCCATGCTAATCTTAGCAAAAACATTGCTTGGGCAGGTATTAGATATTTTGCTTATAAATAGTTGAGATAAAATTAGACCAAATGGTAGCAATTTATGACCTCGATTCTTTCAATTCCATCATTACAAATGGCACATGGTCCCACTGAGAATTTTCAAACACTTTTTAGAATCTGCTCATATTTCATGGGTGCTAAGAACCAACCGTATTTGATACCTTCATAGCCTCTGCAACAATTTAACAATTCCACTATAAATTTGTTTATCATGGAATAATCTTAGGAGACAGTTGACCTTGGAGGCTAAAATAAATCTATATTTAATAAATCAATCAATGCTGTATTTCTAAACTACACCTGCAAGAGAGGAGGAGATTTTTGTTCCAGCAGTCCTATCAAAAGTATTGCTGTCCACTTAACGGAAATGTAATTGCTCCTCATTTCTCTTTTCTCATTAAGTCAATCCCACAATTTGGAAGCCTCATGGTAGTGATCCACAAATTCTTATAAATTCTTATTAAAAGACATCTCTTGCTGGGCTGAGAAGACACTAAAGCCCAGACTCATTGCTTACTCCTAAGTGCTATATGTAATCTTCACAGTAAATTATGTGCAAAAACTCCCAGGAAGCTGTTGGCATTTAAGGCACAAAAACAAAAGAAAAAATTTTATTCTGTATATTTACCCTCCACAGATGACAGCTCATGTGCAGCTATTCAACTAGAAATGTTAATAACTACCTTCTCTTATTTTACCAGCTGTGTTTTGCATACATTAGTTAATTTAATCCTCACTACTAACAACATACTAATTATTATCTCCATTTTATGGATGAGGAAATTGAATCTCAGAGAGGTTAACTGACTTGCTCAAGGTCACACAGGTGGTAAATGGCTATGTCTACCAGCCAACACTGTCAGGCTTTACCTGCTTAAATGAGATAGTCATTTATATTATAGAACAGGGGTTAACAAACATTTTCTGCAAAGGACTCCATGGTAAATATTTTAGACTTTGCATGCCATATGGTATCTGCTGAAAATACTCGACTTTGCTTTTGCAAGGCAAAAGCACCTATAGACAACAGGGATATACATTGTTGGCTATTTTCCAACAAAACTTTATTTACAAAAACAGGAAGTGGACGGATTTTCCCATAGAATGTAGCCTGCCAAACCCTGTTATGAAGTTATTTTATAAGAAACTAATATTCTGATTATGATTTTGCCACTAACCTCTTTCTAGACTTTGGGCAAGTTATCATTCTTTATAGGCTTTTTATTATCAAATATAAAATAGGGTAAATCATTTAATGTTTCTCAAAATATAGACCATGATCCAATAATACTAATGAAGTTTTCACAAAAACACAGATTTATTTGTTTCATTTAATGGCAAATCTTCTAGAACCCAGAACAGTATCTGGAATATAAAAAGTGCTCAGATATTGGCTGAATCAATGAATAAACTAAATGCAATTATATGTATACTAGATTTCAAACCACTAGGCAAGACACAAAGTAGCTGCTTTGCCTAGGACTGTAGTCTCTATAACTAGCTTCTGGTATCTGTATCTATGTAGAGTGACCATTAACTATGTTATCTCAACCATGGGCATTACCAGATACTGACTTTGCCAAGAAGGGCTACAGGGACTGCTTATATCTATTTGTCCTCATGTCAATTTCTACATTACCCCCAAATGCCTTTTTAAAAACTACTGAAACTCTTCAGCTTTTATACATCCAGACATTATCTTCAGAAGGAGCATGAGAGGGGAGAAGAAAACTGAAAGTTTAAGCATTTACCCACAAGAAGGTGATTTACTTGAAAAACACATTTTACAATCAAAAGTAACTAGAGTATTTTTAATTGGCAAGCTAATGAAGTCCCCTTATTTTCCACACCCAATAACACAGCAGCAGGACAGATGCTCAACAAAGGCAAAATAGGTCAGTTACCATAAAGTAATGAAAATGCATTTACTCTACTCATCTGAGTACTGAAATGTAAATTTCTACCCCCTATAGTTCCTTCTGGCTGTAACAGTCTATGATCTTAGAAAGTGACAGACCTCTATGGCCAATGAATCACAACTTAAAAGAGAACCAAGTTCCCAGCTGATATCTGAACAGGAACTCAGTAAGAGGTACTTATGTCATATGTACTTAATCCATTGTCCTTAATGAATACATTTGGGTGAGCATTTCATGACAAAAGTAGCAAACTTACTTTACTTTCAACATTACAGAGGATAAAACATGCAAAGATGAACAAAAGACATTTAAAAATATGGTGTCTCAAAACATCACAGTGAGATATTAAATACAACTTGAGAGAATTCTATTTTAAAAGCAAGATCATATCTGAAACACTTTTCAACATTATTTAAAATGTGAAAATAAAGAGAAATAAAACTCCTTGAAGATGTTTTTGCTTGAAACCCAAGCCACAGACCCTTAACAAATGTTCCTACAGTAATCAATGAGCCCCTAACAAGTGCTACCAGGACTGGGGCAGTGGGAGGAACACCAGACCATTTGCTCTGATTCAGAGATTTTATGAGAGCCATTAAGTGAAGATGGGCAAGTAACTATGTCGAGCAGGGTGAAGCCCCCACAGCTCTGTGATTCAAAAGTCTGGGCAAACCCATGAAAGAACCCTTCAAATGAAATCAAACAAATATGGGTCTTTTGGGAAGATGAGTCTTGTTTTTCATTTAAAGTAATCTTTAAAAGAGTCAAAAAATGATCTAAACACCTCTGGATTATTATATCTTCTACAAAAATAAATAATTTAATAAAAATGATTAATGAAAAATATAAGTAATTTTACTTCCAAATGTCTTAGGCATCTTGGACCAAAGTTTGCAGTTGTACAAATATAGAGACAATAATCCTATTTGAAACGTTTAGCCACCACTTATTGGGCTATACCAAATATTACTTAGGCTGAAAAATTATTCAGAAAAGTGAAAGGTAAATCTCGAACTTATATGTTTAAAATTTGTCATAAGGAAATAAAACTTTTTCTTATCTAACCTTGCAATCATTTTTCATGTATGTAATTTGCCACCCATGTGCCCTACTTAGTATCTATTTTTTTCTTTTACATCATAAATGTGTTGCTTTCAATTTTCTTCACATAACTCTTCACCTATTCCCTTGAAATGGTGTACTGCTTCCACAACCTTTGTCCAGCCACTAACTTCTTTCTTGAAATAATTTACCTGCCCCCTTCCTTCAATAGTCATCAATCTTTGCCACCACCTTATTAATTCTGCCACTTATTTTATGATAACACTTAACAAGTGCTGACCGACGTAACTTGCGGGCATCTTTTTATTGTTGTTGCCTGAATCTGCTTGATGCAAACTTATGGCTGGCTTTAATGCTCAGAAATAAAACCCATCATTATATAGTACAAGGAAATATTACAAGGAGGACTTATCACTTACAGGACTTACTTCATACTCCACATTGCAAGAAACAACTTTGACATGAACACCAAGCCATGTACTCATTACAGTTATTAAGGGCCTAATAATGTTCAAGCACTGTGTTATGTGAATTTATGATGATGATGATGCTGAAGCATCCCTCTCACTTAGATTTTACAATAAAGAGAGACATTCATTAATCAACTTGTCTTAGGAATGTTGCAAACAGAGTATATTTCTCCTTTGGGCAAAAGATTTAATGCTTTCTTTAATATAAGTAAACATTTCTAAGAACTAACTTATATGAACCCTTCTAACTCCAGGAATTGATTATTTTATATCAATTATGAGGAAAGAGGTAAAAGTGCATGGTTTCTTTACATCATGTTATTTTGCTTTGCTTGAGAATGTTGAATATTTAGAGCCATATTCAAATGACATTCTCCTAGTAACCAATTGAATACTAGATTTGATTTTATATTGCTTTTGAAAACATAGATAGTTGCTTCAAAAGAGATAAGAATAGAAGATTCTGATGTCCTGCTTACATGTTTTTTTTTGAAAGGTCTAAGTGCCCAAGGCCAATGACCTTCTTGACTGAAGACTTTCCCAGAGAAAGGGTGGGAGCAGGTGTGGAATTAGGCAGTAGCAATGTAAAGCAGAGTTTAAAGCACTCTGGTGGGTTCTTGGTTCCTTCAGAAACACAGTGGCAGACACATGATAAAATATTAGTAATGTGGATTTTGTGTTGTTCATATTTTTTTCTTCATTAATTAAGATTTTAGCTTAGAGAATGTAGTCAGGGTAGACTTTTTTCTTTATAATAATGAACTCAGGGTGTCTGATTTTATATTTCAAAGCTTTGCAGTTATCCATATCAAATTGATCAAGCAAAAGAGAGCTTGTATGAATACCCATTTCAAATTATGGAGAATTAAGATATTATTTATACTAAAAAAATTAAATGAGTTTGTCATGATTCTGTAAACTGATATTATTTGCCTAGCTATTATTTTAGTCAAATGTGGCATGATAAAATTTGTTTAAAATGGACACATATTTTCATTTTATTTAAATTATAATTTGGCTTACTCAAATTTAAAATGGAGGTAAGATTGATTTTGAGCAAAGAAGTTTAGAAAACAAGACCTTTTGTAAGAAAAGTAGGACATAGAGTTGTTTCTTTATTTCATTCTGCTACCCAAGAAAAAGCTGGATGACAAATTTCTGTGGACATTTTGGAATGGCTCCGTGGATCCCTCCCCTTCTATTCACATTTCACTGTTACATTCACAAATAATTCTCTACATATATAAGGTTTGAGAGGGAGAATTGACTCTCCAAGAGTTAATTTCAGTTACACATTGGTGGGCAGTAACTATGCTATGAGTGCCAATCAGAACTATATGTCAAAAATGCCACCTTCTGTCTCATTAATGCTGACTTAGCAGAAACATGAAATTTAGGACAAGTCAGAATTCTTGTTTCATTGTCCTATTTTCAGTAATAGAAGGAATTTAGGACAACTTAGAATTTTTTGTCCTGCCCTATTTTATTGAAGATATCTTTATTTATATTCAGCAAAAGAAATTTCAATCTTAGCCTTTGGTTTCTTTATTTCAAAAAAAAGTGTTTTTACAAATTAATTTTATTTTTCATTTTAAAATTAACATATCTGGTTAACAAATTCGGAAACTTATATGAACTAGAACAAAATGCTTAAATGATTAAGTTCTACTGGCAGAAAAATAAATCTGCTTTGGATAAACTCTCAAATTATTTGCAATATGCTTTGATTTTATGCTTATTTGAGTGGGTGTGATCACAAAATATACATACTTGCTTTTTAATAATTTATTTTTTTATCAGAAACTTTTTCTTCCGTTATTAAAACCTCAGTGGTATATTGTGTTAGAAAATCAAGCCGGGCTCTGTGGCTCAGCCTGTAATCCCGCGTTTTGGGAGGCTGAGGTGAGTGGATTGTCTGAGCCCGCAGGTTCGAGACCTGCCTGGCAACTTGGCGAGACCTCATCTCTGCAATAAATAAAAAAAAATTAAGCATGGTAGAGCATGCTTGTAATTCCGGCTACTCGGAAGGATCACCGGAGTCCAGCAGGTCGAGGCTGCGGTGGCCGAGCGGCTACTGCACTCCAGTCTGGGCGACA